>PPHD01000468.1:0-27278 GCA_002909625.1 Bambusicola thoracicus | reverse complement strand
TTCTCAAAAAATGCCCCCCCCCCCGCCTTCGTCATAACCAGTAGGAGATCAGTTTTCGATTCCTGCTAGTTTTTTTTGCTTTTTGTCAGTGTCATCATACACCCAAGCTACAAAGAGCATAAATATCTCAAGATGTACAGGTCTGCGAGGCAAATACAAAGAACATGAAACTGGGTCATAGTTTGCTCGCTGCTTTTTCTCACTCCTGTGGGAAATGTAACAGGCCTGTATGCAATGAAAGCAACTACAGTTCTGTTTGAATGCTTCATCATACGTACTTAAACTGAAACTAGAGAATTGACGAGTAAAGAGAAACATAAATTAGGAAAGAGCAGATTCTCTGGGACTGACATCTAGTAGCACCAGAGAAAGTCAAAGACAAGCAGCACTGCTGCCCAAGTGAACTGACAAAGAAAGGGAAGACACGAAGGAAGCAACTTTAAATGTAGAGAATTTCAGCATGAAGCGCACATTGTGCGGTGAGTGCCCATACGAAGACTATAACAAAACCACAGATTAGTACAGGAAAAATAAGACATTAATATTATCAATAAAAAAAAAACCAAAACTCTGTAGATGTTTCTCATACCACCACTGTATTTGCATCCACTTAAAAGCATCAGCTCACAAATCAATGTTTGTAGTGTGATATTTATCAAATCTGCAACATGTTAAATATTTGCACAGGACCTAGTAGATAATCTTTGAATGAAGGACACTTACTGCAGATCTAGAATCTAAAGACTCAACTTTTTAAGAAAACTTAGGTTGTGTACCTCTTGGTGCTGTTGGTGGTTCTTTTTTTAATGCTAGCATCAGAATTATTTCTACTCAAACTTCTCAGCCTAGCCCAAGAACACTGGTAAATCTCTAAAGAAATAATACATTTTTCTGTACAATTTCATGTAGCATTTGTCCCTGTAAATCATAATCTGCGCAAGTAATAACCAAAGCTAATATAACTTAAAAATTTAGAAAGACCCTAGGAAAAAAACAAAAAAAACAAAAAAAAAAAACCAACCATTTCTAATGAAAATTTCAGGGCAATGGATCTTTTCTGTTCAGAACCTTTATGACTGTAGCCAGTGATTAATGTAAAAACACTTTTAATTGATCCCATTCAGTCCAAAGCAGACAGGGATTTCAGGCAGGCCCATATCCAGCATAGTACAAGAGATAAAAAACTTCAAAATTGAGGTGAAGAAAGCCCTACCTTCACATTACGGAAAAAAATATGTCAAGTTCTGTTCTGGAATAACTGAACAGTGTATATAGTTTGATCAGTACCAGGAGCCTCTACTGTGACAGCTGTATCTGACTGAGGTGAGGCAAGACTTCTGCCTGCACAGCCATCCAAGCCACTTTTCACTAAGACTCTGCACAGACTTTTTGCAAATAAGTCCTCTAAAGACACCTTAAAAATCAGGAAAGCAAACCATGCATTCATTCAAAATATGAACACCAAAAAAAATTGTATAGTACAATAAACCATCAACATTTCACTGAGATACATAAAGATCCACTCCATTAACATCTCCTCTTAAAGATTATTCTCCAATCCCATCATCTCTGCACAGTCTGGAGTATATCTGGTGTTGAGCACTGGTGCATCATTGCTAAGAAGCTGGCTGTGCCACTCACTTCACCCATAAGCACAAGGCAGATGTGAGCAATTCTGCATGTAGTTTATGTGTTCCTACTGGCTGTTCAATCAACAGTTCAACAGTTTTTGAAGTCTGAAGATTTGAAGACTGCTGAAGAAAAGAAGCTTCAACAGTACTTCTTAAAGCTCAAACTAGTACTGGCATCTTTAGTCAGTGTTTCTATTCTTTCCACTGTTTTGTATACCAGTTATATGAATTTTTCACTCAGTGGCTGGCTACACTTCAGTAGCATGATATATAGAGCGTCCTACAGAAGAGAGAAAAAAAAGCAAAAGAGAAAAGGGAATTGGGTCTCCACTGGTTTGAAATCATCTTTTGGCTGCAGCTGGTTAGCAGAACGCTCTTTGAATTGCATGTGGCTCCTCCAAGGCAAAGCCTGCCAAGAACACAACTAACATTTCATATTAAAAAAATATACATCTTTTTTATGGAGTCCTATTTTAAAATGTTTATGATCTAAACATTCTGTTTTAAGATTTGCCAGTTTCATTCTCAATAGTATCAACTTCTATACTGCACTAACAGCCAAAAGTAAATACCCTGAGGTAACAGCAGCACTAAGAAGAATAACGCTGTTAAAAGTCTAGAAAACGTATTATTTGATTTAAACCTTTCCCAGTGCTTCCAAAACATTAAACAAGATTTAAGTCACGTAACTCTCATTAAAATCAAAACGGGAGTTTTTCACGAATTAAAGACTTGATCCTGCTCCCAAAGAAATCAATAGCATTTTGGCTATTCAGTTCAGTCTTTCTCTGCTGGGAATGTGGAAAACATTCACCTGTCAACTTTCTGCATCAGACTACTGCTAAACTTCGGTTGCTAAGCTAATTTGGCTTCTCTTTGCTTTCTGTTTTTTACCACCATGACAAAAATACCAAAACTGTTTATAAGAATATCTTAATTTGGTATCCATGTAATTAAGCTTTTGTTCCAAATATTTGCTCCACAGTGCCTGACCATTCCCATCTGTTCCAAAGATTCTGTTTCACATTAACAGCACTGGCTTTAAAACTGTTCAAAAAGATGAAGTATAATGTACTTCAGGAATTATAGCCTGCATTTAATACGAACAACAGTAAAATGCACATCATGCTCACACATGAACTCTATGAAATTCTAGAATCAGCATATAAGAATATGAGATTTAATAAGATAAAATGAAAGGTATCTTTGTGAAGTGAAAAGTTGTCTTCTTTTACACATAGACTTTCATTTACATGGCAGTTTGCATGTCTGATTTGGTTACAACTGCCTTATGAATCAAATGAGAGGACTCTAATCCACTGCTAGGCTACTTCCTTTGTAAATCATGAAGTTGCCTGGCTTATGAAGCACAATAGTAGGCTTACCAAAAGCATAGTGTAATATAGTACATAAGTGATTTTCAGATACTGATAGAGGTGGCACAACTATTCTGTCGGAGCCAACTCACACTGTCTGTGCCTGCCCAGTGGAGGATAAAGCTGGCATGCCTCGTATTTCATCCCCATGCAGATATGTGATGAAAGTCCCTACAGGTCTGACTGTGTACAACAATTAGTTGCAGCCCCACCACCTTCTAGCTTCTCCAGAGTAGTAGAGTACAAACAAAAACAATGGTAATTTTTGCATTTTTTTTCTCACTATGATCTGACATAAGAACTACACAACCTAACTGAACCAAAAAACAACATTTGACATTTTTCAATAAGCATTAAGTAAGCCTGTCAGAATTTGAGAAATCAGAGTAGTACGAAGACCGACAATGACTAGAATAGATGGACAAAATATCTGCAAATTACATTAACTCAAAAGTAAAACAAATAATAGGTTTCTAGAAGCCTGCCCATTGAGTGAATATCAGAGTCACACAGGCTCTCTGAAGAACCTACCCAGGTGCCAGACATAGCACAGTCACACTTACTTCAAGGTACGTGCAGACGGGACCTTTGCAACCCTGCTAAGATATTTTAGAAACAGGCAGGTGTTTTAGAGCAGTAAAATGTTTTTTTCTCACATTGTAAAGGAAGAGTTTCAGAGAATTGATTTCATACAGTTAAGAATAATCCTACCAATTTCAGAATTTTGATCTAAAGCCTGGGAGACTTACTGGGACATTTAGTCTCCAAATCAGAAGCAAAGACAAAATCATTTTGCATATCCAAAAGATACAAAACCGTGACACAGAATACTCCAGAAACAGAAAGGAACAACCTCTCTGCTGCAGGTTTTACCCTCAACTCTTTTTCAAACAACTTAGCAGAGAACAGCATACACATTCCCAAAGGACAGGTCAGTTAGACTAGCCAGAAACCCAATATCTGAATCCACACCTGAAATGTCTCAACAAACTGGAAGAGCAAACAGGTTTGCCCTGCCAGAGCTTTCTTTTGCTAGAGACACTTGTAGCATTTAGACCATTTGAAGTTTCTCAATTTCTCTTCTATGGACTGGGCAATGTGACTCTGATGTATCTTCTCCTCCATCACCTTATTACTTACAGACCTGTACTGCTAACTAGCTGAAAAACACATAACTGCAGCTGATAAAAACTGACATGTTTGGAACATACACTTTTCACCAACTGCATGTGCTATTAACCATCTCTGCAGTTGCTTGCTCCAGTTGGCAAACTTCTATCTCCTCTCAGAAATATTTTAGATTATATCTCCCCAAACATCCAGGGTTTTTTTTTGTTTTGTTTTGTTTTTTTAATCAATACAGAATCTCAGCTATTACGAAACAGATCAGAGGTTTTGAATACAGAAATGTGTGGGAGGAAACTTCTTAGTTTCTCCACTGTACCACAGAGATAATGAACACTTATCTGTACGTTAGCTGTCCTATTGCTAGATGTTACATGCACTGTACCTCTTACAAAAATGATATTTTCTCTCTTGAAGTGGTATCAGACAATGCTACCTTAACACTTAGCAACTATCTATTTTAAGAAACAAATCTCTTGTGCACTTCCTCTTCCTTTGAATGGAACTACCTAGGCTGCATCCTGCACTCCTCACTCTGGTATTCATCACAGTATGTAATATGGAATAATAACACGACATTCTTTTAAGGTGACATCCTTTAATATGGCATGTTACTACTCTGCTGTGCCTACGTTAGTGTTTTAATTGAGATCAGAAAAGCATTTCTTGAGCAAATCTCCTGGCCATCTTCACATGCTCTGGTTCGCATGACAGGATTCCTTTTACATGAAATTAAACCACTCCCCAAGGACACAACTGCTGTTTTTCAACATTTAACAGGAATTCAACCGGCATGACCAGACCAGAGCTAATCCACCATAAACCCCATTTAACACACATATGGCATGGCAGGCAGGGCTGCTGCGTAAAGTGCACCATTCCTACCATACAGAGCTGGCAAATGCAGGAGGGGCTCACACCATCACCCCAGTCCCAGTATGCCCCCAGAAGCACCTTCCAGTCACAGTCACCTACGGGAAGGAAGGGGCAGGTCAAGGTATGCCCTTAGCATTTCTTTCTGGGTTGTATCCCATCCACTGCAGGGAGGAGAAACTGTTCTCCTGCCCTGACCCAACATGGGGGGACTCTCTTGGATGCCCCATGTGGCCACACTTCCCAGGGAACTCAGGGAGTCAGTTCTCAAAGGCAAAAAGGACAGAGTATTTCATTTTGAGAACAAGTCTGTGAGAATGAATAAGAAATAAATCTTGCCTGTTATGGTGTGCTATAGAGACTAAAATTGCCAGTAATGTAAAAGTAGAGGGCCAACAGTCTAGGACACCAGCTACATGATGAAAACGTTTACTGAATACAGACCAAGCGAGAGGTCACGTTAAGAGCAAAGACCAGACATCACAAGACTTTACTCACACTAGTTTTCAACAGGTTTGTGGCTGAATAAAGAGTACAAATTTGATCCCTATGTGATAATGTTATGGGAAAGATTTACTGTGCATTTTCTCCTGTGAGGCCAGTATCGAATTATTATCATGAGATACAAAAATGACTTCCCTATTGAAAAATAATTCTTGACTCACTGTTAACTGGAAAAATAATACTAATCAAAACCACTAGCTGTCCCCTAAGGAAATTTTAATGAGCAGGAACGATTACTAATAAAAACTGAGCAGATTAGGAACACAAAGCAAAGTGCAATGGAACTGATAGTATGCTTGTGCACATGCATGGAGTTGTCTATTGCTTTAAAATGTATAGTAAAAAGACAACAGCTATGGTCAAGGTATTAACAGCTGCACCTGACATTCTTGTCTTCCAGTCTGCTGATCCAGAAGGATCAGCAAAACTTTGAGATTGGAATGCCAATGGGGATCCTAAAAGCAGTTGCTCCATAAGCCCAACCCCTATTCTTTCTTTTGATCCTGATCAGCACCAGAGCTGGGAGTAACGGGGAAGCCTGTTATTAATATTCATCAGTGAACTGAAAGTAGGTAACCTGGCAAGAAACAATCCCTGGGATATATGGGATCCAGCAACTCGCTGGTCAGCCTATGCCAAATGGAGGCAGGGACAAATCCAGCTCACTTTGGGTGAGGGTAAGACCAGTGCCTCTGCCTGATCCACAGCCTGTAGAAATAACTGGAATGATTTTCATCAAGTTTGTGGATTTTGATAGTTTGGCTGAAATGGAATCAAATAGGAATAAGGATTAGTAACAAAAATCCTACTTATCGGTAACATAAGCTATAGTTATTTTTTCTACCCCATTAATAAGCTACTGATCAGACAAAACAGGTAGTGTTCTGCAGATGACCATTTCAAGAAAATGGGAACAGAGAAAGCAAGTTTCCTTTATTCATTAAATACAGGGGGCAAAGCTTGCTTTAAATGTGAAGCTTATGTGTTTTGTGTAAGAAGCACATGTTATATTTTATAAGCAAAGATGACTTGGTAATTATACAGTAGAGGAAAAAATAACAAGCAACAAAGAAAAGCTGCGAGAGCATGTTTGTTCTTCTATGTCAGATCTGCTTGAAAGATCTCCAGTTAATAACTTCTGTTGAAGTTGGATAAATGTCTTCATGTTTAAAAAACAAAACTTTTTCACAAGGATTACAGGTTTTTTTTTAATATCGATATTGACCTTTTCTGTTTGCTTAGATACGTAAAAGCCACTTATATGCAACCCTCTCTTGAAATACACACATTTAAAACCACACTTATTTTAACTTCATGTAATTTCAAATTTGTTTCCTGAATGAGACAGCAAACAGCAAAACCCACAGCAATACAAAGTGTTTGGGGAAAGTGCTTCAGATAAAACTTGAGATAGATAGTAAATAGAATGCTTTTTGTTCAAATAATTTATTATTTATTTCCTCTATGTGCTCTAAAATAACCTGAGTTCATTCTGCCAGCTTTAATTTTTTTTAAGTAGGCCAGATCCCGTTCCTCATAAGAGTGTGAACTACTGAAAAATAAAAAAAAGTCATAGAATCATTAAGATTGAGAAGACCACCAAGATCATCCAGTCCAACTGCCAGCCCACTGCCACCATAATGATTTTGCACGTTGTGCAAAGCAGAACTCTGCAAGACACCAGCACAAACTCACCTCACAGGAGTAAAGAAGAAAAGAATCAGGTGGCATACATATAACCAGTCTCTCGGTTTTATAGCAGAAAAAGGCTTCAGGGCTCTGAGGACAAGTCTCAAAGGAAGGTGAGATTTTTTTTGCCGTTACAGCGTGTACGATCAACAGATGTAGCAGAGCAGCGTGATTAGGATGGTATTTTACAGGTTTGTAGTTAGAAAGATTATCGTGGTGGAAAGAGATAATAAAAAATAAATGAAATGCTCACCCATGTCCTAGGCTTACAGTAGAAAACTCCAAAGGGAGGGATCTCCAACCAGAGATACTTCCCTAGTAGCCATCAGCCCTTCAATGGGCTCTAGGAGAGGTGCAGTCAGGCTCCACCCCTTCCGGTCACACAGCTAAATTACCTTCACCTGTGCTCCCATGGCTGACTCAGTCCTTGCCTCAGGTGATCAATCAGTGGTTCAGGCCATGATTCAACAGCTCCTACACACCGTGGGAGATGTCAACCTCAGCTCAGAGAGGCACAGAGTTTAAGACCACCAAAGTTATGCTCCAGATCTTTAGAAAAGAGGTCAAATAATAACTAAATGGGCCTTTTTTTTTCAAATATGGAAAACCAGCTTTTCTTTGATTTTCAAATTCAAAGCAAAAGAACTTAAAGAAAACTTGTAGTAAGTTTTAGTTTTCATAAACCTGGAGAAAATGAGATTTGTCTCCATTTTTGTTGGCAGAGAAATTCTCTCCTCTCTCACCCCAACCAACAGTGCTCTGTCTGCTAAATAGCATCTTAGAGGCAAGGTTTTCACTTCAGAGCGTAATTGACGGGCATGCTTCCAATTTACAGAGCTACCCTCTGCTTAGTTTTATTGTAACATAATATACTGTTATGAATTATAATGTCGACCTAGTTTCCTGCAGTGATGAATGTGTGTAACGTGCCAGCGCAAGGAATTTACTTTTCATTGTCTCATTTTCTCTTTTCGTCTCATCAGAAGAAGGAGTTGGCTCTTTCCAAATTCTGTAGCATAACCATAGGGGAAGGGAAAGAAAATATAAAAAGTATGTCTTTAATAGCACATCCATACACAAGAAATTATGGACAAGAGAAATAAGCATCAGAAACCAGGAAATTGTGCACCGAGATGGGAGTAGCATTAAAACAACAGAGAATCAGCATTCTAGCGGTAGCGTCTTTGACTCCGCTAACATTTTGTCATGCATGCCTTTTCTCTGAAATTGCTTTTTTTGAGTACATTTCTTTCTAAAGATAATAAGGAACAATTTCATGCATGTTTGCTTGCAGAAGAACGTGCGCACTCTGTCATGAAGGCATCAGCACACCAGTAGGACTGAAAACTCCCCATCTGCAAATTATTAATTAAAAAAAAAATCTTTAAAAAAATGTTCCAGTGGCTAAAATGACAGTAGGTACAAAGAGCTGAAGTGACATGGGAAAAACAATATCCAGAATAAAGCTCAGAAAACTGGCTCAAGATGTGTACATCCTCAGCCCAGCACCTTCTGTATGGAAGAAGAAAACAGGACTTTCAAACTCTCTTTCTGTTTGTTTGTCACTAAGTGAAGACCTCAGTGTCTGCACAAAGCAGCAAGACATTTGGGGTATGAAATCTTAACCACTCCCTGAGACCTCTTCATAAGGGAAAGCCGATCTGGAAGGAAGCGTTTCTCTGAGCACTAGCATGAAGCAGACAGATTCATGTTGAGAGAAACCTCAGAGAAACCAACACCTGGGCTGTATCTCCTGCAACTTCCTCCTCTGCACACCTGGAACAATTGGATTTCTCTCACCCCAATCCTAGGGATTGAGCATCACTCACCTCTTCCCTGCTCATGCTCAGTGAAATAATCAAGATCAAGCAACAGAGATGCCTAGAAAGATTTCAGTGAGAAGCAATGCTATGTGATTGCATTCAGTTGGTCTATAATAGACTGTGGGATTACATCCAGTGTATTAGCAGATCATTTCCCAACACTTAATTAGTTTTCATTAGGATGCCACAAATAGCATGAGCACAACCAACAAATTAAAGAAATCACTGGGTTTCCTAATCGTGTTCATTTTTAACAGCAGTCTGTGCTATCTGTCTTGATGCTTCAAGAAGTTTACAAATAGTTTGATCTTTCTACATTGACATGCTTAATAAGGAGTATTAGAGAGAAATTACTCCTGCTTTGTTTGTCTATATCTAATCCTTTCCACATAAAATCAACAGAAGAATTGAGATGTACGCCATGCTTATGAGCTAATAGATGACAAGAGTAGTCTCACACTTACTTAAAGTGTGGTTACTTAGCCCTCACTGCAACACATTTTAATTAAGGGCTTCATAAAGGCATTATGAGAGTTGTATCGTTTTTGTAAATACTGAAGAGAATGATGAGTGGTAATAATTTCCCACTCAGTGGGGATTTTTATGCTACAGAAACCACGGGCAAATGAGACGTGTGACTCTCAAGTGCATTTTTAAATGGTATATTTTATTTATTTATACACTACATGGTTGCCTTTGGAAGCGACCTCATATCAGGTCTAATAGAGAAGGGACAAACAGTACACTGTACTGTTCGCTTCCCCTCAAATATATATGGCCAACAACAGCAGTGTTTCAAAACTAGTGCCAACTGGCTTATTTTCCTGGCCCAAGCAGATGTGAAGAACTGGAAGGTCCCACAGTAGGATATTCAGGTGATGGAGCACAGGTGCAATCAATTCTGTTAAAGTGGTTTATAAAATATCTTCAGGGGTATAATAGATACGGATTGCTGTGCTCCAAAAATGCTATAGTTTAAGATCTATGACTTGCATGAAGGTTATTGGCTCAATTTCTGAAACCATTTCTCTCATCCCAAACATTTCTTGGTATCAATTTAAAAAACAACAACAACAACAACAACAACAACAACAAAAAACACCTATTTATACTGAACATATAAACCAGAGCATCTTGGCAACATTTTCACCAAGGCATAAAGTCTGTCAGAACTTCTCATCTTTGCCATCTGGAACACATTAAGTATATTTTATGTAGTTGCACATGGGAACTATTCACAGCAGTTGGGGACACTGTACCCACTAGAGGCTGAAAGAGAAGCAGAGGTGGAGGAGAGAATATACTCAGTAGGAAAACAGGCTGAAACTCATAAAAGGGATCAGTTTCCAACAAAGAAGTAGTCACATGTAAAAAAGCTGATTTATATTAGAAATATAAGTAAATGCCTCATCCTGCAGTCTATCACTAAACTAAAATTAATTTAATCGCATTTTATCTGGAGTGACTTTTTAAATAAGACACTCTTTATGAGAAAAAATATTCAACTCTCAGTCCAAAACCAGTACAGCACTCCTAACTACTATTCTGGACAGGAGATTTAGGTTCAGAAATAAAAAATTCTTTGCATCTCACTTAGTTGTGTTTCTATTTCATTTCAACACTTTTGTACTTTATTTTTTTTTAAGTCAGTCAACGTAAAGTAATAAAAACACACTGGGGCTTTCAGTATTACTTCATCCAGCTTTAAAAATATTTTCTACTGTAGATTTCCTGAAGTTTTTACATGTTTGACATCATCACTACACCTGCATGTGACAGAAGGCAAAATGAGACCTAACTGATCCTGCTTATGGGAGAAAAGAGTTCTAAAGAAAAAGGCACAGGGCTCCACAGGTTAATAATTAAACACAGAGAGATACAAGAAGGAATCAGTCAAAAAATGCTAAAAACTCCTGGATGAATTATTGACTTTGAGGATCTGTTATTAATCTTCCTAGCTTTGTTTGTGCTTGTTAAACAAGGCACATCTCTGTGTGTACTGTTTAAAGGTTTACTAGAGATATGCTGATCCGAACATGTACTATGTTCCTATGCAGTACAGAACTGATGAGATTTACAGTACTACAGCAAAGGCTTTGGCTGGGTACAGTCAGCCCAGGATGTATCTGAGCATCAGCGTTTATACAAACAGTCTATGCACTGTCCACTGCTGCAGTGTAAATCAGACATGAAAACTACTCCCACAGACATGGTTAACATCAGTATCCTCATTGAGGGAACAGAAAATTGCATCACCAGGCCAAGTACTTAGAAAATTAAAACCAGAGGAACCACATGGAGTAAAGTAGATCTGGAACATCTGATCCTTTCAGAGGATTCAGAAAACTGTTCTCTGACATATTATTTGGAAGGTTCCAAACCTTCCAAAATCTGCACAGATTTTAAAAAATTTAGAAAAGTGTCAATTTTACAATAAATTTCATTCATTCTTATGAATGGAATTAATCAATATTGGTGTATGGCTTGACAAATATTCAGTATAATAAAGATTTTTTCCCCAACAATCTAGACTAAAAAAGCTGTGACCAAAAGCAATTACTTCTTGATGGATATTTGGAGGCCCTTGTGAAAAATTTCTGTCTGCCAGTGAATTTTGTAAAATGCCATTTTTGCTGTCCGCTATGTATACCAGAAAAGGCACCAAAAAGCAAAAAACGTTAGTGCCTGGCTTTGGACATCTGAATGGCAGTCATCCTTTTCCTCCACCACCAGTGCTGCTCAGCCCAACCTCAACATTTCAGCTGCATAGAGGAAGGGAAAATGCGGAGTCTTCACATTACTGTCTTGAAGCATTTTTCATGTCAGAAACCCAGAAGAGCCAAAAGCCTTGAGGTGGTAAGGCCAAACTTTCTGAGGAAACACACTGGGAAACCCTGAGAACAATCCACAAACATCAAGCGATTCCCACAGGAAACACATCACTCTGTTAATGTTGGATGTACAGGGAGACATGTTGGATGTATATATGGAGCTCAGATGATCTCTGAGGTCTCCTCCAACCCAAGTCATTCTATGGTTCTATGACATGTCTATATTCTATATTCCTGTTCTCCACCTCCTTCCAAGGCCAAGAATGTTGATTTGGTCACAGTCCCTTCACTACTCCAATATGTGGTATAACTGCCGAAGAGGAGCTGTATTCAAACTGCTCAAGAACTGCTTCTGTCTCAAGAGTTAAAGACTGACCATTCCAACTAAAGAAAAAGAAGTAATAAAAAATAACCACTTCAAAACTATTTATGTACAAAAAATGAAATAAAGTAGAAGCCCCGCAGGTTATTCATTATTAATCCCACTTACTTTCTCATATGGTATTAGTTACGTGTTACTTGAAATTTTGGAGCAATTTCTAGTTTTAAGTAAATATCTGCTCAAATTAAAATTAAGGATTAATTTGGGGAGAGATTTTAGACTTCAAGTAAATTTTTTCCTATTAGTGCCTCATAACAAAGTAATTGTTGAATTAGTAATACATTTGTCAATGCTGGTAAGTAATTATAGGTAATATATATAAAACAAATTACTGCTTCGTTTTAGAATGTAAGTAGTGAAAGTTCGGCATGAGGTTCTAATTATCTACCGAACATGAGTCATGCCAAAACCAGTGGGACAAATCATATCTTAACTCCTAATGCTAATGTGACCCTGCTGAATATGGCTTCCCTGCATTATGGCACCGATCCTGAAAGTGTAGCACACTATGGGATTTGTACAGGTGCAGCAGCTGGCTCGTGTTCCCAAAAAGTCGAAGGGTGAGGGTGTGAACTGCAAAATGAGAACCACTACAACAAGCCAGCTGAAGGGATTCAGCTCCAGGGACCAGAGCTCTAGTGGGAATAACTAATAGCTTCTTCTCTACACCAGGGTGAGCACACTATGTTAAAAATAACACCCAGCATTACAAACTCATCTGAAGAGACAGAAAAACCACAGAAGAATGAGCAACTGTTGGCTGACAGCTTTTCAGATATGAAAGTACAAAAGATGCTAGACAGCCTCAACTCTTACTACCACACTGTAAGCAATAAGAAGGAGAAAGGCAGGCAAAGAAGATTTTTAGAAAACCCATTAAATAATTCAGGGATTTTTCTGCAGTGCAGCCACTCTTCAACAGTGTTCAAGGAGTGATGTGGGTGGTATGGGCAGACATGCTGAATGAGCTCTGAACTTTGAAAGGTGATCAAAACTTTCTATTACGCTGTATGCCGAAAAGGAAAAAGGAAGCTTGTCAGAATGCAATTTGACTCGAATGTTAAATTTTACAGGAAATGGTGTAGAAATAAATGCATAAAAGGAAAATTAAGGGGCATTTTCTTATATTTCCAACACACACACATCAAAGATAAACAATAAAACAATTTTTGTATTTTGATTTATGCACAGATTCTTCAGGGGTCTAAACTTGTCTTAAGATATCTTGTATTTAATGCATTCCTGTGCCAGGAACCCAATTCTCTAAACACTTCTACAAATTCAAGGAAGATATCTTTTCTTATGGATTTGCCAGCATCAGCAATGTCTAAGAGCCAGGCAACAGTGGGAACCAGCAGGGCTGGGGGCTGTAAAAGTACAGAAATGCAAAGACAGCACTTGCCTTGAAAAATCTGCAGTCCAAGACACAAAGACTGAGGGAATTGTTAAGATACAATGCATCAGGAAAAGCAAAGAGCAAAAGAGGGTCTGTTATATTCAGCTGGGGTGCAGCAATGAATCATATGCTCAGGAACAGGGTTCTGCAGCTTCTCTTTCCTCAGCTGGAAGATTCTCTTCAACCAGCTCTCAGGTCACAGAGAGACTTTCCGCCTCCTTTTCTATCAGACCCAAAGATTTCCTATATTTCTCAAATACTCTTCCTCCTTCTTTTCTCTTCAATGCTGGCCTGATAGAAAAATAAGATGTTGGGTGTTGGCTGTGCCCAGGAAGATGTCCTCTGCTTGCATGCAAATCCCACAAGAGAGAGAAATAACGAGCAACAAATTATGAATTAGTGTATATCACATCTCTCCCTGTCTCCATCCAACTGTCTCTATTAGCGTTGGAAGACGCTGAAGAAGAGAAATTGTTTTACAACACTTTACGATTCCCAGGAGCCTTGAACCTTGATACATGGAACCTTGCGTGTGCCCAACATGTAACAGAGATCCTGGATGTTGGAAATATTATCTTGATATCTTCTGGAGTGAGCTGCTGGCATGCATGCCTGATAAAAGTAGGTTTGTCAAGCAGCAATATTAGGAGTATGAGACTCAATTTAATGCTAAAACAGCTACTTATATTTTCAAGAAATTCTTTCAGTAACAACAGAGAGAGGCTATGCAAGCACCAGTTTTTTACATGACGAAACAGTTAGCAATAGCAGTTGCACTTCTGCAAGAAGAGCTAATGTTGGGAAACCTCCTGTCAATCTCAGGAAGCACGTTTAGAAATGTAAGCAAAAGCAGAGATTATCAAGACAGAAAAAAATAAGCATCCAAGTATTGTAACAAAAGAGATGTCTGTAACCAAAGGACCTAGGAGGTCTACAGAGGATGTGTGTGGAACCGGAAGAGGAAATCAACTGAAGAAGAAATCCAAATACATAATGTAAAGATACATTGGACTAACTAAATATAGATGCATTTGGTGAATGACATTTCAGTGGAAGATGATTTATGCTTGGCATATTGGTAAAGCAATTAGACCATTAAGAAAATCACATTAGATGACAAGAAGTAATAACGGCACAATTTAATACAAAAGGAGCTTATTTTTACAGATAAAAAAAGAAACCATAGCCTGATTTCTGCATTTTCAGGCTGTATAGCCATTGGATCCTACTGTACACTGTACATCCTGATACACTTGTCACTGCACTGTCCTACTGTGACCAAATACAAATGAGAAAATACTCTTGTAGTAAAGTTTGTATTTGATAAAAACCAAATAAGCTGAGAAAGGCCAATTAGTCACCTGACTGAGGGATGGGAAACTGACCCTGGAGAAACAACTATTGGGTCTGATGTGCAGGGATCAGCACCTCATGGGAACAGGTGTGGTTTCTGGCACACTGACAGCTATCAGTAAGTGAACTATGGAGAAAGAAGCCAGAAGGACATCCACACTGATGCCCTTCAGTACAAGAGTCTTGCTGGATGTGACAGACTGAAGGGGAGATCTGCATGAAGAGCCCTGAGATAGCTCTCACTTTTACTGATCATCCTGCAGGCACCAATACAACTACTATGGTTAAAAAAAAAAAACCACTAGAAAGTGGGTCACCGATTCGTTAATTTTGATATGCTGAAGGATAAATACTCACATGCAGAAAACTTTCCCCCAAAGGCTGGCAGGTAAGATGTACTGACTGGTTAACCATAAGATAAAAACATTGTCTCTGCACATGGATACTTGAAAATATTCTCCCAGCAACTGGTCAGTCTTATGCACCAAGGAGTACTGACTCTCCATGGCCTCACCAATCCCAAATTAAATATGTTGTTCTTCAATTACCTGGAGGTAGATGCACAGCAATGATGATATCCTCTAACAACATTCAGCCTAATTTATTATGTCCTGGGGGTAATAACATAAAAGCAAGGATCACGCTTGATCCTGGTCCTTGTTGATGTTATTTTAAGAGGATCTCAGATCTTTGCTTTTGATATGCATTGAACTTCATCTTAGTTGTCACTCAAAGCTTCCAGTAAGGGTTTTAAAATTGTTTCTATGTTTCAACCTCATCTTTGCCTTTCTGCAGAGACACAGTAATTTAGAACTTCCACACAGTTTCTGGAACTATCAGAAAAAAGTTGGTAGCAAGCTGACTGAATTGTCACAGACTACAAGGACAATAACTACAAATCAATGTCTTGACTGAATGCCGATTTTGAAACAGGAAAGCAACATCTACTTCCTGAGAGAGCAACAGAAGAGAGAGATCAGCCACAGTATTCTCCCAGAATAGCACGGGGCATGGGTGAAGACAGACAAATGCTCTAATGTAAGATGTTTGTAGCATGAGACACGTTTAACAAACGTCCAAACAGGAGCACCAAGTGAGATACTGTCACAACAGTTAAAACGGATAAGCAGGTGAAATAGGTGAAGATGTGCAAACATATGAAATGTATGTGAAAACATACATTTGAGCCATCCATGTCAAAGCCCCATTATTTGACTCAACTCTGCACAAAAAAGCACAAGACTTCCCGTAATAGAGATCATCATTCACAGCCTGCCCAAACACAGAGAAATATCCAGGGAGATTATGACCTAACTATCCACATCCTGGACTAAGAATTTAAAAAAAAAAAAAAAAAAAAATTAAAAAGATCTACTCACATTGTTATTTATACTGAAATATTACCCAACTTCTCTACCACTTCTGAGTTCCAAAATACACTAATCATCTTCATAGGAATGTATTATTTATTTCATTTTAACAACTTTCATATACAACCTCCAACTGAGAAAGGGGTGATGAACAAAAACATTTTAGTGTGAAGTATCTAAGGAGCAGAATGCTCCTGATGGGTTTGATTTACATCTGAAAGGACGTAGCATCAGCATTTGAAAATTGCGAAAGTCTATACTACCCTCTCCAAACTCGAATTTTGCAGCTCATAAATCTTTTGGGATAATATAACAGCTTGCTTTGCAGTGTATTCTGCACCCCATATGCTAGGGGGTTGGGTTTTATTAGTATTAATAGTGAACTGTAAAATTATATAAAACTTTGTGAGTACTGACCCAAATGTGGAGGATATTACCTCAGAATTAAACACATCCAAAAAAAAATACAACTCCAGGGCGAAAGTAGCTATTTGTACCACAAGCAGTGCAAGCAGCATAAACCAAAAAACCATCTGTAAACATTGGATGACTTTGGCAATGGCCCTAACTCACAGAAGAGAACATGACAACAACTCTTTAGCTCAAGGTTTCATAGACTGGCCTGAGCTGGCTTAGCAGAGATTAATGCAGTCATTGTGCGACCTGTCGAAGGCACTGAATGAAAGGAAGCAGAGCAAGTGAGGAATATCTCCCCATTTTCCATAATCTGTGGATTGGGCTTTTATTTATTTATTTATTTATTCATTTGCTATCTACAAAATCAATACCCTACTAGCAAACCTGAGGTGACCTGGCAGAAAGGCACACAAAACTGGTATTTACTGTTTCAATAGCTGCATTACTTTATAACAGAGTATAACTTCTGTACAAAGGAATAAAAATAACTGAATTTCATATTGGCGAAGATATCTTTTTCTTCCAAAATAACAGAACTGATACTTCAACCAACTTTTGAGAAGTCTTTGAAATCAGAAGCTGCCACAAACCTACCTAAAAAGATTTTATGCTTTTCTCTGAGCAAACGACATACCGAAACACAGATGTTAATTTTTACCTTTTGATTAATTCACCAATTCAATGCAGCATATATTTTCAACTCCTGCAGCTGCTGTTTTATAGCCTTTCATACAGCTTAAAAAAAAAAAAAAAAGGCAAAAAGTGACAGGAACAACTGAGAGCTATGAAGAGGAGGAAATGAGATATCATTTTCTTATTGTTATCCAGAATGACATAGGTTAGACGTAGAAGCCCATCTTTGACTTTTTCCAGATGTCTGTGGAATCGTATCAGTATTCCAGCTTCTCTTTATGTTGATAGTTATTTTTGTGAAATTCTTTGTTCAGGTTTTACTTTTGTTTTGTTTTGCTTTGTTTTTCAAATCACACATGAGTGAATTTTGACAGCATTTCAGCCGGGCCATGAAATGTTACAAAAATAATTTTAAAATTCGTGTATCATAAGCATTGCACAATCTAATTTGTAGAAAGGCTGTTGAGAGGACAGGATGGTAATGAGCAGGTGGTATTTCGCTCTCAAGGCAATGCAGTTTAATGAGCTGAAATTTATTTTGGTTAAAAGTCCTCATAAAAATACAATACCGTGAGATTACAGTAGCAGAAGATATGGTCAGTCCTGCTTGTTTGGTCTACTCTAGGCAGAATCATGGCTGATATTATAAGCCAACAAGGCAAACTTGATCGCAGTTATCTCCAAATGTTCCCACTTACAAATCACTTAAAATTCTTAGTGGCACTTTGAGGTGGATTTGAAGGGTTTATTTGAACCAGGGCCATGACTGAAACAATTATTCCTGTACGTCATTTTCCTTCCTCAGATTTTGTTGGGGCAAGAGATGCACGAAGAGCAGCCCTGAGAACTGCTCTATAGTAAGTCCGCTATAGACCAAACCAGAGACTGGTGGACAATATGCATGCAAACTTCCTTTCTTCATGCATCCCCCTCTCCCAGACATATCCCTTTTCATGGCTACTGAGCAGCCAAAAAGTGCCATTCAACAAATCACTTTTGCTTAATATCTCCCTTCTGCAGAAAACAGTGATTTACTGCTTGACAGAATGCAAGTTCTGCAGATAACAATACTGCAATTGTTTTCAATTTGATAACCAAATCACTTACTTCTTTATTTTTTTAAACCTCAAAGTACTGCATCCCTGCAATCTTGCCTGTTACAGCTCTCTGCACCTTTTGGAAGCACCCATTTTTGGAGTTGGACTCAATGAATTCTTGAGGTCCTATCCACGCCCTGCAGTTCTGTGACAAGTTCAGGCAAGGAAGCATTGCTCTCCTTGTCTTCCTATCTCAGCGGTACTTACTATTTTTGTAAATTTGGGAAATTTCATGACATTCAATTTTATTGGTGAGAAAACTGTGCTGAAATCCTCCCTCCCCCCTTCTCCTCCCCCCCAGCCCAACCCCTCAGCTTAGCTAGGTTGACTAATTAGGTAATTCAATTAGCTTGATTCCTGAAATTGCACAGGTTGCCATTCAGTACTAAAACTTAATAATCACTGAAAGCTCCTGCTGTAAGGAATGAAGCCCCTGAAAATGAAACGTGTGCATGTTTATATAAACAGAAAGAAACAAACTCAATTTGATAGCAGTTTAAAGGTATCTCTTGTCCCACTCCCCACAGGGGTGATTTTTAGTGTTTACACTACACTTATACTTTATTCTTAGCCAAACAAAATATCAGATATCTAAAAATATGCTGAAGAATTACCATAAAATAAAAAGAACTGGTTAAGCAGCAGTGTTCTGAACCTGCTTAACTGTTGTTTGCACAACAGCAACTTCAATCATTATTAGTTTTGGTTTTGTTTTTTACTATTGCAGTATTTGTCAGTTGCAGTTTGGGAGAGTCTCAAGCTCACATCTGCATGAATATATATATAAAAAAAAGGTTAGCCACAAAAAGCAGTTTTTCTCTCCTTTACATTAAAACACACAGAAAAAGTCCAGACTTATAAATAAGGCTTTCAACAGTAGGTCTTGTAATTCCACAAGTTTTATAACGCAGCTGTGTTTAATTAACACTGGGCCACCACACCCTCCAGATGGAAGATTTTGAGGACCATTAAAATCCAGCCTGGCACCTTGACTAAGGTCTGTGTTTCTAAGAATGATGGTTGGTTGCTAGACTCTACAATAGAGCCTGTTCTGGGTGTAATTTGAGTCCTTTGATGTTTCTCTGGTGGAGGTAGGAACGTGAGTTCTCTCATGAAACATCACATTATTCACAGATAAACCTGTGAGGTCTAGAACAAGCAAGAAATTCTTGGAACCTGCTGCGAGGCCATGTGTGGCACTGCCAACAAACTATAGGGAAACAATCCATGATCAAGTCACAATCTGCTGGCTCTAAAGGATTAGATAAATCATTCTCTTACATTTCAATATTCTTAATTTGTGTGCCAAAATGATTTTATCTGGCTATGTGAAGTGTCTTGGCCATAATAATTTTATAGGTAAAGTGAGTCAGGAACCAAAAAATGCATGAATTGTTAGCAGTTTTTATCACTGCGCCCTTTTTGTTGGGGGCTGGCTGACTTTTGAAATGTCTGACTCTATACATAATAGACATAACTGTTAGAGCTCTTAAATTCATGTACTCTGAGTTACATTACTCACCATATCCTTTAGAAAAGGATTAAAGTTCTGTTTTTATTAAGAATGGGCTTTTTCCTCTTTTAAGAAGTACAGAAATAAACTGAAGATACATCATACAAAGCTTGAGCAAGCTCTCATCAAACACTTGTGCATTAGAGAATACTTAACGATATTCAACTCCTCCAGTTTTAAAATAGATTTTTGGTATCGCTGTATTTGAAAATGAAGTTCATTCTCTGGTCACTAGACTTTGAAAAACAGTACTCTACTTTCCTTATTTCTAGACACAAAAATACGATTACAGTTTTCTCATAAATTCTTTTCATTTATTAAGATTTTCATTGATGCCATTGAAGGTCTTGATAGTTATAGTCTAGATTATTACTATAACAGCTCTGAAATTCAGTTTATTGATTCCTTTAAATTTCTAAAAGAATGCAGTATGATAGAATTCAGTAGTAAGCATCATATGGATGGATGGAAATGGTGCAATGCTACTGATTTGGTATCAGGAAAATGCTAGACATCTAATGAAACAAAAGAGCAACGTTTAAGACTGAAATAAAGTCTTCCCTTCTGAACTCACCTAACGAGTTCTCTTCCTTCCAAAGACTTGAAAGGTATTTTTCCTTCCTCTATGAGTGCTAAGGAATTTTACTTATTTATTTTGCCCTGTGTTAAATGCAAGCATGACAGACGCGCTGCACATTATTTACACAAAAGTGGTAAGGTATGGTGCCTCCTCACATCCTCTGTGGTTGTTGATTCAGACATACATCTGACAGAAATTGAAATAAATTTTAAGGTATTTTCCATTTAGAAGTGGACTCAAAGCATGCAAGTTTGTTCAGCATTTGACCCAGAATTTGGGCTGCTCCTAATACACTGACACAGGAGAGTCCACCAAAGCACTGCAAGTCTAAGCCTGTGAAGAAAACTTTTTCTCCCCAGATGTCTCCATGCTATATTATATGAATGACACCCTTTTCTTTGTTTCATGTTCATTTATCTTATACCACAGATTTCACACAACTGCTCAGTAAACCCAGTCCATTCTACTGATGTTAACCTTGGGTCAAGACCTGACTTTTGTCCTGAGCAACCTTCAGTCTGCATTGCCACCCACAGGCAGGACAGCTCACCTTGTAGCTGGGACCCATTCGTGGCAGAGCTGCTTGGGTCAGCAGCTGTCATCATCTCAACTCCGATTTGCCATTCCTTTCGAAGGTGAGGCCCACAGCACAATGCCAACACAGAGCATCATGAGGCATGGCAGGCTCAAGCCCAAGGGCTTGGATCTAGTCACAAAAACCTGCTCCAGGTTACAGTGTAAATGCATACAAAGCTTCACAGCATCACTTTAGCAAATAAGGGTTTCTAGAAATACTGAAAATGATGAAGAACAATATGAAAAGATGAACAACAGGCTATTTCCAAGGATTTATCTCATGCTGAAGTGAAATTATTTTCAGTGGAAAGCATTTTTCTAAGCAATGTTCAACAGACAAATATATGGTTTCCTGTTCCTGCACATTAACTCCAAAAGAATGCCGCCTAAAATATTTACCTTACAGTGATTTGGATGATCTGCAAGGGAACTTTTCAACATGATGCCCTACATCAGCACAGAGATGCTGGGTGTTATAGCAGTACAGCGTTGGTCTTACTACTCACTACTACAACAAAACACTGCAGACGATCCAAAACAACCCCAAAACGGTAGTGTTGGTACGCGAGGTCTATCCCTGCAAAAGGACATACTGAAACCGACCGTGTGAGTAGCCTGCTTCTGACTTTCCTGGACTTCAAAATCCTTCTCAATACGGAACCACACTTGCCAGTAATTTGGGTAGCTTCCATTGCATTCTAATGAGATTTTCATAGGAGGCTCAAGCATATAATTAGTTGATAAACAACAGTAAAGCTACTTACAAAAACATACAAGGCTCCTTTTCACACACTGGCTTCTTAATTGACCAAGAGAATTGGCTAAGAATACAAATAAACAAGAGCTACCCTTCTGCTTTGCTGCTTTGCTTTCCCCTATTGGGTTATGTTTTATTGAGCGTTTTCTCCCTCAAAGCTGGCCTTGATCCTCCCACTTGTTTCTCTTTTCTTCTTCTTTTTTTTTTTTTTTTTTTTTTTTTGAGACATGGCAAAGAAAACTGCCCAAATCAGCATCACAGTGTTAGCAGGTCCATTGGATTTTTCCCCTGGTGGACCATCAGCACACCTTTGGAAGCACACCAGTTTCAGAAACAATCTACATGCTGCACCCAGTGGCTTCCCAACAATTCTCTCCAATGCAGATCTGACTGTCAAAAACACAAACTCCATCTGGCAGTAAGAAGGATCAACTCTATATCACATAAAATTCTCTGCTTCGGTCCAAACATTTCGTAAAACTTCAGCCAAGGTTTCAGTCTGTACTGATTTTTTCTTTTACTCTGAAATTGTCTGTTTGTAGTGACACGTGTCACAGTGTAAGTTATCACAGAAATCTGATGTAGACCATGAGATACAGTACCGGGCTTATATTTAGCCAAGAAAATGTGCTGTGATGCATGAAACAACCTCAAAGCATGCAACGCAATTCCTCTTTCACTACATCAGGAATACAAGGAGAAGAATTATAAACTCTGAAATCAGTTTCAGACAAAAACCCAAACAGATAGCCTTTTGTAACTCATGTCACGTTCAGGGTGAATAGTTTCATCTCAGAAAAACAGTGAATTTGTATGTACGTAACCTGGAACACAAGATTTCTTTTTCTTTCTTTTAATAATCTTAAAGGAAAGTATGAGAACACTAAAATCATTCGTGCATAATTATATACATTGTGCATAAGGCATTATATGCCAGTGCTGAAAAAAATACGTTTAGAATATTGCTGGATTTTCACATGGCACCATGCGAGTCTAAAAATAAAGACGCAGTAAGTACAATGAACACCAACTTTCTGAACTGTTATGCACTAACACCCCTTAGGAAATTAAGCAGGACTTATCATACATGCCTAAGAAGCAATTACAGAAGCTTCTGTTTCCTCAGTCATAAATTTCCTGGCTGCATAAAGTTAAACCAGAAGTGCTGAAGCAATGCTGACATTGTGTGTACTGAATTAAAGTGAAATTGACTTTTATGTGCAGAATAAACTGCTGTAGCTTTTTTCTTTCTTTTTGGTCATGAATAAAAAATCTCACAGTAAAACCTTTTCCTGATTAAAAGTTTATCATAGGGTGTGTTCTACATGATCTACTGCATGATGCTATAAATTCTTGACTCTTGGTAAGTCTGAAGCAACAGTCAGAAAACATTATTGGTAACATTGTTCAACCACACACCTTTCTAGGATCTTGTATAATTACTGGATTTGTGCCAATATAACTTGATCTTACAGTGATTTTCACAGATAGATATTCTTTTTAGTCCTGGATTCAGACACTGCACATCACCTGTGCAAGAAACAGCACACTGTGAAACCAGAGAATGACAGGAACCATACCTTTTTTATTCTTTGTGTCAAGGCTCCTGCCTTTCTGTCATTTGTTAGGTTTTCAGGAGTAGGAGGACTGCTCCGAAAGTAATGCCTCCTATTTTTTATATCAGCCCATGACATCTGAGGCAGATGTTGACATGCGTGGCAGTAGAGGTTGAACCTTCCCACCAATATTCCATTATATTTTGTTGCTGTGTTACCAGTGACAGCAGAAAGGCAGCCTGAGAGAATGGCATCTGCCACAGAAGTGCTGGTGAAGCAAAGGGATGTAACTGAATTTCTCCATATGGAAAAAATATGAAGAGAAAGTTGAACTGCATGGGCAATATTTTCCCAGCAACAACACTGTCATAGCAGATGTGAAATGGTGGGTCACCTCTGCTGGTGCAAATTTTTATAAGCCCTGCATACAGGCTTTTGATCATAACTGGCAAAAAAACCCACATAGGTAATGGTGGTGACTATGTTGAAAAATAGTGTTTTGTAATGTGAATTTGCTCTATGAAATAGTGCTATTTCCGTGGAAATAAATATGAGGCGTTACTTTTGGAGCAACCTATGTACTTGACATGCAAAGCAGTTTGAACTCTCTACAGACAGTGCACTTTTGCACCATCTGTGCTAATCTCTCCAGAATTTTCTCTCTCACTGGAGATTTGGATAAATTGTCATTAATAGCTTTTAAGCTCATTGTTCTACAGGAGTAGTTGCTGAGATGAGGGATGCTCTGAAGAAGACCTTATAGCATTACTCTTTAAAATGTAATCTCTCCATAAAGCTTAGGCCACGGAGCTGTCTCTCACTGACGCCCATACAGTACAAACCATAGAACAGAAGTCCTTTCTTATGTGCGTTTACATGCTAAACCAAGGCAAGGATTTTTCAATCCACACGGCACCAGGCAGATGGAAGTATCCAAAAGAGTCAGTCAAATGCTTGGGCTAAGAAGGACAAACCCATAGATTAACAGTTAGTAAAGAACAGTAGCTTTCATAGTTCCCTTTCATTTTTGAAAAGAAATTGTATTAACTGGTCCTCTAGGAACATTTTCAGCTTATCTTGCACTCAGCTTACAGTATCTTACTGTGAATCCAGCTTAATATAGCTTGGTGCAGATATACCACAAAGCCAAAACACATTAAGTCTCTGAACTCTCATAAAATCTGAAAATAAAATTTCAGGTAATTAACCATCTGTGCTGATTTAATGTACAGTAGAGACTGTAGCTCAGGACTTCAGAAATGGGTAGGTATCTGAATTTCACTAAAATCACACATTTATATTATGGGATTTAGTAATCAGTCTTACACGGATGCCAGAGAACCTTCAGAACCCATACAATCTATTCTATCATAATATGGTCGTGTAAATTTGGTTCCTACTGAAAACACCACCAACCCACCTTGGAACTGATTTAGCTAAACATCTAGCATTTCATATTCAGTTCATACTGTAACTGCTACAGTAGATGTCACAGGCTCAGACAGTGTCTAGTTCAAAATAAAAATCTCCACAATGAAGAGTCATTTAGAAGAGTTATGAAGAGTTCACTTCATAAATTCTTGGCTGTGTGCTTAATAAGGATAGCCAAAACGGTCAAAGACAACAGAAAAAAAGAATCTTCCATACAATTCTTTAGCATGTTATTGCTAATGTAAGTTTTAGTTAAAGCATTTATAACAAAGGAATCAATCAGCAATGCAGTTTCATCAAAATAAAATTAATGGCAAGATACTGATTCCAATTGTATATGTTAACTTACAAATTTTCTTTGTGCCATGTGGACTGATTCCATTTCATACCAAGTTGTGTGACTGAAATGAAAGTTTCCAAAATTATCCAAGCTATTCATAGAAAAATTTCAGAATATTTTTTTCATGGATTCTTTTATCATTTAGGAACAGGTTGAAAAAAAAAAATTAGAATTTCTCATTGCCTGAAAAATCTAGTGCCATCTTTCAAGACTGCATTTTCATTTGTATCAGCAAAGAAAACCCCAAATTTTCTCTTCCTGCCCCTCATGCTGATACCACACAAACATGATCTAGCAACTTTTCAGGATGCAGAAAACATTAAATCTTGCTAGGTACCTAGGAAAAAGTACCGCGTACTCACTCCTGTGAAAGGTCAACTGCAATCCTGGCTTTCAGTTTTCCATAAGAAACCTAAGATCTCTGCTTCCTAACATAACCAAAGCCCCAAGGACACACTGGTAGTAATGCAAACACAGGATGGTCATTTGGCCAATGAATCATTCAAATATATATAAAGCAGAAAGTTATTACGGTTCCAGAATGGTGACGTGCATTTGTTTGATATGTTTGGGACAGGGAATTATCTGAATTTAGTTACCATAATCTAATAAAGAAGCTATCTAGGAAAGCTTTAAGACTATTTCAGTCTATTCTCTTTTTTTATTACACATAACCATTCTGTAGATAAAATGTTTGAACTGTATACAGTTTTAAAAAAATGTTTTCTAGTTATTAATTAGAGATCCGGTTCTATTATTTGATGTAAAATAAAAATATCCAGAATTGCTGTGAATGACCATTTTGGTATTCTAACAAACACTGAATCAAAAACTAAAGTCGATTAAAAATACAACAGATAGAAAATACAATTTTTAATTGTATTTCTAAGGATTGGTGTTTTAAGTACTTGTCAATGGTTTATGGGCTGGTTTAGCCCGGTTCCATGAGTAGTAGGGCAGAGGGATCCACAGATCCATGCCCCCGGAAAGGGGAAGCAAGAGAACCCGAATAATTAAAAGCAGTGCCAACAACCTGAGGAGAAACAAACTAATTTACTAAATATGGTATTGGAATGCAAGATAACGCACTACAATGCAATATAGTTAGAATTGAAGGTAATAAGTCAAATATAATGAGAGAGAAAATGTCCGAGAGCTGAAGGCCTCACCATAACGCTGAGCTGAGACGTGCAGTTGGGTCAAGCAGCAGGGAGGAGAGCCAAAGGAAAAAGGGAAGGTCTCATAACCTTGCCAGGGATTTTATCTCCTCTCTGAATGCAAAGTGTTCTGGGGTATGTAGTTCTTCTTGTCTTCTGGACAAGTGCCCAGAACTGGAGCATTAACACTTTAACTCCCAGTGCACTACATGATGTTCTGATGTGGAATACCGATAACCAAAAATCACAAAATCATAACAGTACTAAAAAAAAATTGTTTTGAAAGAATAAGCATTTCAGAAGATCTGCCTGTAGACTTCAATTAAAATGAAAATTAAAAAATGAACAAATACCACTAAAAGTAAGTGAAAAATAAATTGCAATGTTTTTACATACTACTAAACACAAGAAGATGACACATGGAGGAGTAGTACAACAAGAAATATTTGCACTCATTTACTGAAAGGAAAGTTTAAACATCATGGAAAACACTGCTGTTGCTGGCAGAAATGTCATTTTAAAAATTGTTTAAACTTAGTCCTAAGAAAGGACTATAGCATGCTTACTGAAGAATGCGACTCTATGTGACCTTGTGACCTGATTTTCCATTTCCTATCTCACAGATTCTGTATGCAACAGACATTGCTTAGTCTAATTATCAAAAATTAATTCAATCAGAAGTAAAAATTTAATAATGAAATTCAATGTCTTACAGCATAAATACTACTACATCTCAAAATCTGATTCTGGATATGATTCTGGATATATCTGATTCTGGATGATGGAATCGAGTGCACCCTCAGCAAATTTGCTGACGACACCAAGCTGAGTGGTGTGGTTGACACGGAGGAAGGAAGGGATGCCATTC
>PPHD01000467.1:7443-64003 GCA_002909625.1 Bambusicola thoracicus | reverse complement strand
GTAGCAAGACACTTATTCTCAAAGATAGTAATCCCCATAAGAAAAGAAGAAAAAATAAATTCTGGCTGTCAGAGTCAAAGTTCAGCCATAATCCAATTAAGATTTACTTTTAATAACCTTGTATGAAAATAAATGAAAAAAAATACTACAGAAAAAGCTGTGAGGTTAATGAGAAGATCAACATAAAATTTCACATAGAACTGCTGCTCCACTGTTTATAGAAGAATGAGCAGTGAATTTATATTGCTTTTGGCCCATGGAGTTGGGCTTATCACAGAATGGGAAAGATCCTAGATAATCCAGCAAGATTTTTAATAGAGTTCTGTGCATGCCTGGGTCAGAGCTATGGGAATTCAGTCATTTCCGTATGACTAACAAACACCAAGTTAATGTCCAGAAGGGACCAACAGGTCAATCCATCTGATTTCTTGCAAAATAAAGCTCATGAGATTTCATCCACATGTCCTGTGTCACTTCAGAAACACATCCAGTCTTGATCTGCAGATAGCCAAAGATGGAAAACACACTGCATCCTTTGGGAGTTTGAGTCACTGGTAAAAATGTACATGCCAATGGTAACTTGAATACCTCTAATTCTTTTTTTTTTTTTCCCCTAGCTGTTCATTCTGGTCGGTCTTTTGCTTCCTGAGTAAAAGGACTCTCCTATATTTGGGGTTTTATCCCCATCAAGTTTAGCAGTTCTGATTGTCAAGTTTCCTTTTACAGATTTCTATCCTGATTTCAACTGAGATGGACAGAATTTCCTTCAGGGCATTTGGCACAGTGCTGCATTTTGGATGAAAACACTGTTGATGACACAATGATGTTTTAGTTGTCACTGAACAGTGCATACAAGGAGTCAAGGACTTTTGGCTTTCTCGTACTGCCCGGCCAGCAAGGAAGCTGGGGGAGCATAAGAAGGTGGGGGGACCAGAACCAGGATGGCTGACCCAAACTGGCCAAAGGAATACTCCATTCTTACATCTCACATCACGTTGAAATAATTTCTTCATTTTCCCAAGACAAGATGCACACTCAGTGTTATAGTGAACATTTAAACATACTTTATCTTTCTGCCTTCATATGGCTAAATGCTGTAAGTCTGTCTTTTCTAAGCTTAATAAAATTAAGCAAATTACCGCATTATTTCATCTAGCAATTTAGAGATGTAATGGTATGCATTTACTCATTTGTACTGCATTTGTGACATGGTACCAGTTAATCATCCTAATGAATATCAATTTCGAGTTAGACCTCTGCCTTCTACCTTGGCTGTTCAACTTGAATTCACTGATCACATCTCCCTCTCAGATTAGCGGCTGTTTAACAGAAGCTGTACCTTCTCATTCAGAGGTGACTTCAGACATTGTAATCACAGTTCTTACTGTAGCTCCAAGTCACACTGATTAGGAACTGGGTCTAGCCGTCCTTTGTGTATAGTGCACTAGAATTTAAATACTCACCCTAGAGTTTAAATATTTCTTGCATGTGACTGTGATCGATAACTGAATCCTATATGTGATGCATATCCTCCTTCTTGACTTGTTCTGATCTCAATTACCATAAGAAGAGCATTTTTTCTCATTATTGTTTTGTCATGGCCTGGGTAACAATTATGGGCAAGATTTTATACAAATGCATTCAGACTGCCTGTATTTTGTGAAAATTAGGCAACTGGAATCCCATTCTTTCTTCTCTGTAATTTTCTCAAAAGGTTCATCAAAGCCCATTGTCTCTTCAGTGAAGAGAACACTTCTTTGTTATGCATTGTGAATGCATGCCAAACAGGTGACTGGGGGGGGAAGATGAGAAAGAGCTGTAGTCGGAGGCTTGGTAACTGTCTGTAGGGAAGAAAAGAATCAACAGGAGTTTCACAGTGTGAAGGTTACAGTGGACAAGCACTATTTCTAATTGCAGAAAATGTAAAAATGTGTGGAAATCATCAAGCTTTTGAACCCAAATGTCATTGCATTTTCTCCAAATCAGGGGAGTTGTGGGTTTTACCTAAGTTTCTGTGTAAAAGAATGTAGGACAAACCTATGATTCGTATTTTTGCCTGATAATTCTGCAGCAAAGATTGGGCACAATGTCATGATAATACAAATCCTTCCATCCGTTAGCTGTTGGTTAGTCTTGGGACCTGGGCACCTTATCTAGAAGATTTAGACAGTAAATCCATGCCCTTTCTTTATATTATCACTGAGTGAATGCATTCTACATAAATAGACCATACAACTGACAAGCTATCTCATTTCCTACAGAGAAACTGCCTGGTGTTCCTGGTTCTTAGTTACCTAATCACAGGCTTTAAGAATGCTTCCAGCCTCTATCATTACTGCATTTCATATTCATTGCTTTTGCGGGATTAACTTTTGATGACTAAGATGAGGCACTCAGGATGTCAAATAGTAGTTATAATGCAAAATGAATGTTGCAGATGGATTACAATCAACTGAGCCTCTACAAAGCAACATGGAAGCTGCAACCTGTCAGAAAAAGAAACCTCAAAATGCCATTTCATGCATGATTCATGGTGATATCATATTTCTATGTTCAACTGGTGTAAGAGATTTTCCACTAGCTCTCTACGGGTAGCAGAGATACAAAGGCATCTCTATGTGATGATTAATCTCTTCCTAAAATAAGTAGAATAAATCATTTTTGGATGTTAGTCTGTTTTGGTAGCTATAAGAAGAGCCTTGATAAACAGGTTACAGAAGGCAGATCATTGTTAGTTGAAGGATACTGTGATATGAATGTTATCTCATATTAGACTGCAAATGTACGAATAGACAGGCCACCACATTGGGTGAGATCAAAAGCATTCTGTTTGCAGTGATGCCTAAACAAAACTTTCTTCTACAGACTACAATATCAATTCAAGTTATAGTTCTTTCCCCATGGTACTTCTCCCATCCTCAAGCTACACATGACTTCTGTCTACAGAATCCATTTAATGTTTATAAAAATGTAGAAATATTTGAGAACATTTAATGGATTTTAACACCATGAACTTGTCTTTTCTTGACTCCCTGTAAAATTTTGCATCTACAGCATTCTTTGTAGCTCCATTTCTTAGCTGCACATTAAACAGACAGAAACCTCTCTTTCTGTTCTGAAATTGCTTCACCGGAGACATCTACTCCCTATTCAGCCATTTCATACCACTCACAACTTCATTGATCTAAATCAGATTTCTCTTCTGAAGTCAGAAATGTCCTAACCTATTCAACTTCTCTTTCCATAGCAGTTACTTCTATCTGGCAGAATTGCCATTAATTCAAGAGACTATTAAGTCTGTTGTCACTTATTTTTTCCTTATCATTGTCTCATGGTCAACCCAATATCCCTCAGGTGAATCTTACGTGGGAGCAATGTTCCCTCAAGTTATTAATTCCTAATGTCAGAAGGAATACTGAATGGTCACCTGAATGAAAACAGGCAGGGAACACAGACGTACACACAGAACTTCTTTAGCATTATTTGAGATATTCTGAGCAAGTAAATAAAAAATAAACTTTTGTTTACAATAAAATTGGAAGACTGTTACATGAGCAGTCTTTTTCTGATGTATACATCTGTATGATTATATCACCACTTTCTGGAAATTTATGAGAAGTAATGAAGCAAAATAGAGCTTTACGAAATTATACTGTCGTAAATTAAACAGTGGAAAAGATGTCTCTTTATTGTTGTTTCATAAAAGCAGAACACCAAAATTTTTCTATCACAATTTTATCAAAGAAAAAGGGTGCATTTATGATACATCCACATTACCAGAAAGGAAGGTTGATATTACTGTCAGCAATGCAAATATTTATATAGCATTTGGAAGTTGCATTTTGCTATTTTTTTTTTCTTTAATATGATCACTCACTAAATGGCAAAAATGAAGAAAAATGGAAGGATTTTGTTATTGAGAATTCTTATGGCAAGAATTTCAAAAGGCATTGTGTACACCAAAATTACTTGCAAGCTGGAATCAGCAGAAACACCTGCTAATTTTGGGGGGAACATATTGGACTCAATGCAAAGCAGTTTGTCTACTGAGCTCGATACATTTGCTACTTTCAGCTATCTACACCTTATTTGTCCTCTTCTTGTCCAGTTTATCCTAAAGACATTCACAAGCACCCATGGCTCAAAGAACTGTTTGCACTAAGACACATTCATGCGCATGACACTGTAGCATGTGTCTGTATTGGACCAAACTGAGGCTTTTGGCATCAATCTCTTGCCCACAAGAATTCCCTGCATTTGTATCTTATTACAGGATGTATCACATTAAAATTCCATGCCCAACTCACAGTTTCACAATCCTGATGAGTAAACACAGTGGAAAATGGCTGTTTAGTAGAATTTTGCTACAAATCTGGAGAATTTTTTTTCCTTTGGAGGCTTATTCATCTTTGAAACTCAAAGGTTGTTTGATCACATAAAAAAAAATATATATATATATATGAGTTTACCCAGAACCACCTTCTTGAGATCACCATATTTTATTGCACATTGTTGTTTTTTACCATAAAAGTAACTAAATCTTTTCTTGAGAGGATCATTTTCTAACATAGCTAGGGAACTTGGAACTAAAGAGAAAGGCAATTTAAAACATAGAAATTCCATTAAATACTACTTTGTGGTTATTTACAGGTTAATTTAACGCTTACTTAGCAGAAACTGTCATTCTTCGTGGCTTAAATCCCAAGGACATGGAGGCCAAGGACAACTCAGATGACGTTTGTATTTTATGTGTTCAAAGGATCTTAATGAATTATCTCAGAAGAAACTTGGTGATTAATGAAGTCAGATCAATGCACTCGCTGATCAAAACCATCTTGTGGTCAAAGTATTTTTTGGGAATTCAGAATGTTGTTTCATGTCTGATTCTCTCGTAATGTAAGTCAACAGATTTGTTAGTATAGTTAGGTGTCATAGAAGTGTAGATTTTTGTTCAAATTTCATGTTACGTGGGTGAATGTTGGCTTTTACCGCAAATCTCAGTGCACCAGATTCAAAAGGTCTGCAAAGGTGGGTTTCTACTAAAGTCAGTTTTTGGGCTAAGAATGAGTTGTTGAATACAGCTTTGAAGCCTGATGATTTTACGGCAAATCTACCTCGCAACAGTAGCAGCCCTGTGGTCCTAAAGTGATCCAACACTATACAAACCTGGTTCAGCAGAGGAGACCCAGGGAAATGGAGCCAAGGGAAACACCAGGGCACTTCCATCACCTCCTTCATCCACCCTCTCATATACAACAGCCTCTCTCAACCCATATTTTTGTTCCCACACCCATTTTTATTTAATCTAAACAAAAATGTGTCTAAGCTATCTCTAAGCATTACTCTGTCTAATATCTGAGCTCATAAAACCTTATAAAAAAGCATAGTTGCACCTGTCAGTTTTTAGGCTGTAAAGAAATGAAAATTGCCAAACTATGTTTGTGGCCTGGGTGGATTTTCCCTATCTTCTATTTACAATTTAATTATTTGCAGAAGGGTGACATGCACATTATTATATGAGAAATAACAAATAAATTGCTTACTTTGATATAATGATAAAAGATTGTCCTTCTCTCAAAGACTGCTTTTAAAATACCCATGAATCATAAGATGAAAATTCAGTAATGTTTATGTCTAGAGAATATGTTTCATTTGCCTGAACATACAGAGCTGAAGTGAAAGCTTTCTGTTAAAAAAGTGACTTCACTGCAAAGATAGTAAATCTTTATCAGTGTACCTCTGATGGGAGAATGATTCATAATGTGTACACCAATAATTAAAATACAAATGGGAGGAGGATGTAAAATGGAGAATAAATAAGATTTATCTCTGTAAAGGCTTTATGCTTTGACCTAAGGTGGATAAAGAGCTATTTTCGCTCAGAAAAGAGGAAAGGATATTCAATTATGTGAGATGGAGAAGTTGTTTAGAATCAGGGGTACTTTACACTGTCAGCAAGACTAATCTGTGTCTTTGGTTAACAGTGTACTTTAAGTCATCCTTGGGATATCCAGAGCAACAGAATGGTTCATATGAGATTTGGGGTGGCCAAAGAAAGATTAAACACTGAAACTGAGTAGCTGAGGCAACTGGGGCATCTTCAGCCTCGGAGGTTTCTAATAGCAGACATTGTCTGAAAGGATGGATTTACACAAAGCCAACAGTGTCCTGAAGATGAAGGACAGATAAATTGACCTGCCAAGTTCACTTCTATCCATATTTAATCAAATCTACTGTTTCTTGTATGAAATATAAGAAAGTGCTCATTTAAATACAAGAGCGAGAGGAATTGAACTGGGAGCTGAGTCATGAGTCTTCCCAGATTGCTGGTAGGCTTCTTTCTTCTTCTGTATAACATTCAGAGGTGAAAGGATGAGCCATCATATAAAAAAACCCTTTATTTATTCTTTGCATCAGCTCAACAGCAAAAACTGCCTTTCAAATCTACAGAAACATGAGCCAAAATTAAGGAACAAGATTATGATATCCAGCAATTACAGCAAAAAAAACCCTGTGTTGTACAACAGGGTAATGGTGGCATAAAAAAAAAGAAAAAAAGAAAAAAAAGAGGTCTTGCTATACGTAATGGGATATTCCCTGGGCTAGAGGCAATTTTCTTGTTTCACAGCAAAATAATTGAATAATGGAGTTCTGCTTTTCACTCATAGCTACCCACAAAAATGGTGCTGCATGTTAGGATCATCATTCAGAGATTAATTTTACTAGGTGGTCTACTCATTAGGAAATGAAGCACATCGTCATTAATCATATTTAATTGTTAAAAAGTATGCATGTCAGAACCAGTAATGGTCATTGTGAGGAGCAGCCATGAGAACTACTACATTTAATGTGTTTCAGGGCTGCACTCTTCCTGAACCTGCAGTCATAACCCTTGAGGACACTTCAGAAAGTTTGATAAAATGTATAAACCAATAGACACAACTTTCTAGCAGCAAATAGGTAACTGAAGGTAGATTTTCCTCTTCTGCCCTAAGGGTTACATGGAAACATGAGAGAAAGGCAGATGAAAAGAGAATTCTGGTCATACAGTGTGAAAATAACAGAACTAGTCACTTCCCAGCACTTGATTTTATCCCTTCATGAAGAAAAATCTATTAATTCTGGTATAATGCAATTTTACATTCAGAATCACATTTAAAAACACTAAACTGCTCATTTCTTTCCTGGCACTCATTCATTTTGTCAGTGTCAAACTTTTTTCCAATTATTATCCTCTCAATCCTTTTGCAAACAAAACCAATGCATACAACTGGCTGTGAGAATTTTTGATGGCAATGAGCAGAATGAGGTCTCAATGAAAAGGTCAGTCCAAATCCACACATTGCATCTTTATCTGTTCCAAAGCTGTTGTGAAGGGAGACGAAGTTGAGTGTGAAGTCTGACCCTTTCCTTGGGTGATAGGGGATGACACACAAGAAAAGGGAAAGGAATTTAGACCATAGAGCAGTTAAGAGCTGCCTCTTGGGATCAGATATTTCTATGGGTATTTTTAAAAACCTATTTTCAAACAGAAATGTGACATGTTTCATTTTGTTCTTGTTGTTTTGTTGTTGTCTTTGTTGTCTTTTAATAGATGAACCTTGACGTACGCACAACTATACTTGGAAATACTTTTTGGATCTTTTTATTAATATCTAGTTATGGGACTTTTTTTTTCTTACAGCGATACAGCTGGTATTCAGACAGACTTCCTGGGAGAGAATGGAACAGAAAGAATGAGAGCTTTAAATACGATATTTAGAAAGAAGAAAAGATTAAATAGCATTTCCTATGGAACAAAAAGAGTACGTTCTCTGAGATGGTATCACTGACAATTTCAGGTTTAATGAAAAAATTATCTTCACTCAGGGAAGAATTGTTCTTTCTTTCAAGGCTTCCTTCTGTCTTCCTAATTATAACTCATAATTTGCTGCTTGAAAGACATGGCCAAGATAATAGACTGTGCATAACCCTGCTTCATCAGAATAAGTCAGTGAAAATGATGAGAATGATCCTGTCTTCATGAATGGTGTGTCTAGATGAATGCTATCATACTCTTTTCTAGTTTTTCCAAATAGATAGTTCAGACAAGAAGGCAAGTGATGACTTTCAATCACAAGCACAATTCTTAGAGAGCCCTGCTCCTGCAAGCCAGAACCTGGACTTCAGAAGCTGACCAGATTGAGTCTGGAGCCCCAGGAGAAGAATGGAAATATTAGGTGTCTAAAAAGTGCAATCCAGCAAATTAAAAGATGTCAGATGTACAGAGAAGCAGGTAAAACTGTATCAGGGAAGCAATGGCACATTAGAGAGCTCTAGTCTGCCTTATTTCCGTACGAAAATACTAAGCTTCTGGAAAATCCTGTCTTCACTGAATTTGTTTCTGCAGAGGGGTTAATGTGTGGATATATAGCGCACCCCCATCACAATATAGCTCCCATCATTCTTCTTCTTCCATTTTTATTCCATTAACTTGCAGATCTCATTTTATTATTAACTTATATCACATGTTGTTAGAAAAAAAAACCAAATTTTATAAAGCACAGAATAGACAAAACATTAGGTTGGAAGGCCAGCCCTAGAGGATCCAAGCTCAGTCATATGAATTTGGATGCTCCTGGAAATTTACCCATCCATTCTATTTATTTATTTATTTTTGTTAGTAGGATTGGGTGCTTTTGCAGAATGCTTCATGGAAACACCTGAAGACAGAGCTGCTGGATGTTTTAATGCAATTTATCCCAATTTGTTTTAGCCATCACTTTAGTTATTTAGTTATTGAACCTGAAAGAGTGACAGACATTCAAACTGCCACGTAAGTCATGCCATGGTCTTACACAGGTAGGGGAAAAGCAGAATGCAAAGCAAGGTCTACAGAAAAGTGCAAGTTAAAAGCATTAAATTTTGTGAAATTTCTCAGCTGAAGGTCAAATATCTGAACAGTTCCTGAAAAACAAAAAAAATTGGAACATATTTTTTCTAGCTGGGTATTACAAATGATGCATACTGACATAGACTGATTTGTATTGACATATACAAAGATATATTAATTTTTACTGAAGTCTTTGCCATCAGATAGCTCTTCAGAAGAAATCCTTATGGCACAAACTTAAACCCTACCAGAAATGTAAAACACATTCAGACCTATCTCAGACTTCAAAGAACCCAGTCGGTTCAAATCACAATACCCTTAATGGAGAAGAATTGCAAACTTTGGATCATAGCTTTCAGAGCGGGGAACTATATGGAAACCGTCACTGATTTTCCTCATATTATCCCACAGTGGTTGTGAAATAGAGGTATTTGATTTCAAAATTTCTATTTGTCACTTCTACTAATAGTAAGTCATACTACTGTAAGAAAAGAAGTACCTACTGTTAATCCAAAGGAAGGAGACAAATAAGAGGTAATGATAGGTATGGGAGTGTGGTTAGAGGCCTTTGGGGAATGTAAAAAATCTGTGTTTTCTCTCATGTTCATAGAGAATATGTATAGAAGTACAGCAACATTAAGGATTGTTTTAAAAAACAGCACACTGGAAAAAAGAAAAACATGAAATCCATTAAAAATATCAGTAGCTTTAAGGTAAAAAAGGACAGAAATACTGTATTGTTGTTTGGGCTGTTTTGTTTAGTTTGACAAAGGGAGGTTGCTATTTATTTGCAAAACAGTATTACTTTTTTCAGCTCTGTTCAAAACCAGAAGTATCTAAATGGAAACTCAAAGTTACTATAAATAGACTTACATGATGGATTAGTCAAGTTTAATAAAATTTCAGCATTTAATTTCTTTTCTATATGCATTTATATTGCTTTTTGTGAGCTAACCTGATGTTGACCGAAATGCCAGATTTACGTGGTATACAGACAGCAATTTTTTGAAGAGTCATTCTCAATCCATGGGCAGTAAGCCAAAAAAACTCTCATACCTCTGGATTGCTTTGAAGCTGCCCAAGGGAAATAGAAATGCATCTGGGCTGTGGAGCACAGTCATCTGTTTTGCACCCACCCATAAAAGATGAGGTAGTATTATGTGTAACACAGAATCACAGAATCGTAGGCGTTGGAAGGGACACCTGGAGATCTCCTAGTCCAACCCCTGCTCAAAGCAGGTTCCCTACAGTAGGCTGCACAGGAAAGCATCGTGGTGAGTTCTGAATACCTCCAGAGAAGGAAACTTTACCACCTCTATGAGAAGCTTGTTCCAAGTCTCTGTCACGCTCAAAGACATCACTCACCCTGCTGGCCACGTTCTTTGTAATGCAACACAGGGTATCATTGGCCTTCTTGGCCACCAAGACACTCAGGTCTTCTCTGCAGGGCTCCTTTCCAGCAGCTCAGCCCCTAAGCTGTAGTGACGCATGCAGTTATTCCTCCACAGGTGTAGGACTCCACACTTACTCTTGTTGAGCATCATAAGCTTCTTTTCTGCCCAACTCTCCAATACATCCAGGCTGTCATTTTAAACCAGCCAACACCCCTCCTGCTCTGTTAGCAAACATGTTTGGCAACTTCCAGCCTAGGAGATAAATCAACAGCCATGAGTACCCAACTTGGAGTGAGACAGCCCAAAGCAAAGCTCATAAATTGAGAGAAACTACAAATAAGCCATAGCTTTCTGCAGACAGAGCTGTCCCAAATCCTTCTGAAGGTCAGACGTGTACTGACTGCAGTCAGTGTGGGATTAAATCAGTGCTCTGCATTTTGATACTCTCTCATTTGTTTGGTTTTAAGCTGTTATCATCACAGTCAGGAATTAATATGGGGCGAGGATCTAGCTTGCTTGCTGTTCAAAGGTAGTGCCTAAAGTCCTGCAGTTCTTTGTTCACACCATCCCAGCTCTTTCCATAGCAGGCTTGGATGCTGACCATGTACCGAAGTGCGACTCCACACACAATTATGCCCTGGTTAACTACATTTTCTCACAGAGGCCTATTCTGGAGCTCCTGGAGATGAGGGCAGCACTGCCAGTTCTCTCTATCTGCTTTCCTAATGGGGTGCTGACTCCACTCCCCAGTAATCCTAAAACGGACGAAGGGCAGAAGTCAATAGTTTCCCTGCTGAGCTCAGATTTTGAGGCATTTGAAAAGAAAGCTCCAGAGAGACTATCACATCTCCTGCAGATGATTTATTAATTGTAGAAACGCAAATCCCGTTCAAGAATCCTGTCTTGGCTCCTCTCGTTGCAGATATTTGTGCCTGGTGTCTGTGTGGCGGAACTCTTGACCTAGAAAGATCCGTGACTATGAGAATCAAGGAAAAGCAATCAGTCAAACTTTCTACAAACACTGTATGGAAAATGTCCTGACCTCTGTTTGTGTAGCAACTTCAGCTGTGATTACAGCAGAGCTCAGGATGTTCCTCCACGAGCTGAAGGGCAGGATCTCGTGGCTGTAATAGGAGCACATCCTTTCTCGCTGAGCACAGAAGGGGATACAAACAAACTGCTCTAAATAACCATACATTTCTCTAAGCACCCTTTAATGCTGAATTGCCCACATAGGATTTTGCCTTCTGCAAGAACCACTTTATGTTACTGGTAGCTCAGGGAAAAAAAACTAAACAGCTTAAGGTCCCTTTTCCCATTTTAAGGTCTATTGCTCTGCTTTCAGTGAATCATAGAACTATTAAGGTTGGAAAGACCGCTAAGATCACCTAGTCCAACCACCTGCTCATCACCACCATGCCCACTAAACCATGTTACTCAACCTGACATCTACCGTTCTCTTCAAAAACCTACAGGGACAAATGCCTTGCATTGCAATATAAAAAATCTATGTAAATAAAATAATAAATAAATAAAAACTAAACTCGTGATCAAACCTCTACGATGTGTGTTTTTTTCAGTAACACTGGTAAGAGCAGAGATAGGCAGGGACAAACCCACTATGGAGTGTTAATTAGCTGCCCACCTGACCCCTTCCATGACCTAGAGTGAGTCTGTGTGTTTAATTTATTTCACACTTGGCTTGCCAACCAGACTGCATAGTAACCTTGGGCTCTGAGTCTGGTATTAACTGCTGTGCACTTTGCTGAAGTCAGGACAAGGAATATCTGCATGCACATACGTGCACGGTGGGTGGGCTATGGAGCATTGTTTGTTTGTGTGAAACAGCTCATGTTTTGGAAGGAAATTTTGCCTGGTGGATGGATTAGCAGGCAGCAGCTTGCCTTCTGCTGGTCTATCCACTGACAAATGAGGCAGAACCACCATTCCCTCTATTACCTTTAATCGGTGCCCACGAAACTAATCAGAACCACATGCAGCTTAAAGCTGTTGCTCTGAGCACATCCTTTACATATTTAAAAGCTGCGGGAAGAAACATTCAAATATATATATATATATATATAGCTCCGAAAGTAATGCCTCCAGTTTATTTTTGTGGAATCTACAACAGATAGAAAGACCACTGTTAATAGAAACATTACAGAACAATAAAGAAACAGCACTGTTTGATAAAGCAAATTCTCAGCTACAAAACATTATTTTTCAGCATAGTCACTACCATCAGGTATGCAGTTTATGCCAGCAGTGATCAATAGCTTGCAAGCTGTGCTCATAAAGAGCTGCACTAGTGGAAGCGACCCACTGTTGTCACCATCACCACTGCTGAGACACACCATCCCACTACCTCACTGTGCTCATATTCATTATTTGGTGTCTATAAATGTTCAGAAAGAGTCAGTGAAGATCAGTAGGTGCCATTTTTTTCTGCACGGAAGAATTCAGTGACACGTCTTTACTTCAGACACACTTCCATGTCAGATGCCGTTTTTCCAGACTGCCTTTCAGCTGCCATCTGTCACACAGCAGCAAAATATAATGGAACATTGGTGGGAAGGTTCAATCTCTGCTACCATACCACTGACATCCTCTTGTGTGCGCGTGTGCTCACACATATGTGCACATATATAGGTGTATGAATATGTACGTGTATATATATGTGTATGTATATATTTATGTGTATATATATGTACACATATATATGTATATATATATATATATAGCTTGTGTTGCGAAAGCAGGGGAAAAGTGGGCCACACTTACTAGGGGCCATGGTTGAGTGGGGAGCTATTAGTGGTAGATGGACAGTTGGAGTGGTTGATCTTGGAGGTCTTTTCCAGCCTTGGTGATTCTATGATTCTACGGGGATCCATCATCCAGGAGAGATAATATACCTCACAAGTCTCAAGACCCTTCTGCTCTGGTTCCTTTACAAATGGGCAATGGGCAGTGAGCAGGCAAATGTCTCCCTGACCTGACACACATACAGACTTGGAGCAGAGTGCGCAACTGTACTGTTTCACTTTGAGCAGACCTGGACTGCAGTGAGGACAGAGGGGTGAAGTTAAATGGACCTGCTGAATTTTCACTGGCTCTAATGTAGCTGCAGCTTGCCAGTGTGGATGGTTCAGTACCCAGAACTGAGCATGCAAGGCTTTACACAACAGCATGAATAAAATAATGCCACTGTGCACTCCAATGTCCATGCAATGACCTGGATTTATTTAAGACTTTGGAGCTTCCGGATTTGGAGCACAGCCCCACAGTGAAAAAGTACACAAGTACGGAATAAAATGATCATGTACATGCAGGACAATGAACAATAGCTGGGTTAAACAGGAGATGTGAGGGTATTGATCAGTGTATAAGGGAAGACGAATGGCTTGATTCGTTGTTACAGTAGAGGGGAACAGACAGAAGAAAGTGGCATACTCAGATGGGCTTGTGCAGATCTGATAACCTACAACCATCTCTCCTTGTAAAGATCAAGACATGAAATCATGAGAACTTTAGCTTTTTTACAGTGTTCATGTAGTGGTTTAGGGATATTATGCCAAAAGAATCAGCAAAAGTCAGATATAACCAGGGCTGATGCTGAAGTCCAGATAAAAACCCAAACTTTACCACCTGATACTTTGTGCACAGCTTTCCCACGCAGTGAGAAATGCCCGTAAAAGAATTAACTAAGCACAAGGCTGAGCACAAACTAACCCCCAGGCCTCCTGCCTCCTTTTTCCAGTACCATTGCTGCAGAGAGTTGAGCTATCTCATTTAAAGATGGCTTGGATGCATGAAAAAGTTCTGCTAATTGCCCCTATTCCATACACAGCCATTGCTGAGCAGAGATGCTCCCAGGTAAGAAGTGGAAGTTTCCAAGAGATTAAGAAAAGAAGTCTGAAGGGACTTAAGGGGAAGATCTGTCATCGTGTTCTTAGCATGAACTAATGGCTGTACATGTACAAAAGCAGTTGGAGGTAAGAGGTAATTAAATGAGGTTATTGCAATACATTGTCTGCCTCTCAATTCCATATCAAGTGAGGTAAATTATACTCCTAACAGGCAGCTATTTTTCTTCTACATGTGCAAACTGAACCTAACATTAAACACCAAGTGAAGAGCGCTGTGCAGTATGGAGCATTAGAAAATGAGAACAAGGAAAGGAGCTTCAGATTTGAAACTGATGCTATAAATCAATTTGACAAACAGGGGAAAAAAAAGAAGTGGATTAAGCTTAACATGCTTCAAGGGGAGTAAACAAGCACAGTGTTTGCAGTTTGAGATTGTCTGGGTGTAATGTGCCTTTTAGGTCTGCATAAGTAATTATAATGAATGGCTCTTGTTAGCAGGATACATCTCATATGTAATGCCACAAATGCCTTTAAAGATCCCTTCCAACTTAAATGATTCTATGAAATTCTACTTGTGGCCCCTGAATACAAGAATCTGTCTCAAAAGTACAGATAAGTAAATAGAACAGAGTTTATGACGCAAAAAAAGAAAAAAAAATTAAAAAAGCAGGATAACATTTATATGAAATGTAGGAAATTATCAAAGAAAGGCCAAAAGAGAGAATTATACATGGTTCTACAATCACAATGATAGTACAGAGATGATAGCAAGAGGGCAATAACTTCACGTAGGTAAAGAACTACCTATTAGGAAGTTGCGTTTGTTATAAATTATTACAGTACTGCCTAGGGTCTTTCAGTGAAGTATCAAGTTGCCATGCGGAAAAAACATTATCAGCAGAGAGAGAAGATAATTTGTGTCATCCAGAGAATTATTTGGGTCACGTTTATGGGGAAGGCTGTTTCCCAACCCACTGAGAGGTAGTACTGGGTGCTGGATGGAGCACAACTGGGTACAACCAAAAAACATTTGTGGTTATAACCCTGGACACTGACCTGGGCCAAACGAAACCTATGGATTTGTCCATCCAACCCCTGCCTAACAAAGCCTCGAAATCAAACAAGATGTAGTAAAACAAATCAGTTCAAAGGCTTCTTCTGAACATAAGCACTCCTGCTGCCATTTATGTCCTAGGAAAAAAAGACTCCTCCTGAGCCTCTAAACAAATCTTTAATGTATCAGAATGCATCTTGTGAACAAGTGAAAATTAATTGTGCTGAATTTTTCAGGAAGACATCACTCCCCACAATGTTGCTTATCTCTTAAGGGTTTAACAGACATCAGATGATTATGAAAGTTTAAGGCTAACCAGTCCAGAATGGAAAGCTTCTTTAGGGAAGGCATGGCAGGGGACTATGATTTCATGAGCAAACATGTTTGTGCACCAGGTGTCAGCACAGCACAATATTTCATCTCCGTAGGGATCGAGTCCAAATACTATGATTACTCAGTTGTTAAACTGCTGCCTGATGTGTGTTTAATGCAGTCTGTAGCTGCCCATTTTTGCTACAATTTCTTTCATTAGTGCCCAGCTGTCTTTTTCCCTGTTTGGTGAACAGGTTCCTTTCCTTATTCAGATGTGCAACCACTTGATTATTTTTTCCATCATTGTCTAAGAAAAAATATTTCATGTTAAATGAGAAGCAAGTCTGAAAAGAAATTAACGCCGCACTGTTTAACCCAGAGTGCTAAATATCTTTAAGACATTTAAAACATAATTAAACTTCATTATGAGGTTTCAGTTATTGATATTCTAGCTCTTATAGTTTTAGGTTCCTATTTAAAGGCATTTAGGAAACTGATGTCTGATCAAATCAAAATGATGTGTATCTAGAACTTATCTTTGCATCAGTTTTTCACTTCTGAGCTCCAAGCTGGCATTCAGTGCTGAAGCCAGGCTTGTTTTTACCTCTGTAAGATTATCTATTAGGGGCAGAATTGTAGAATCATAGAAGCATGGAATCATTCACGTTGGAAAAGATGTCTAAGATTATCAAGTCCAACCACCAACTCATCCTCACAATGCCCACTAACCATGGCCCTCAGGGCAGAGGGAAGGGAGGATGGCAGAAGACACCCTCTCAAATCCCCACTCTGCTTAACACAGGAGATACTTTCTTAAATCCCAGAAAAGGAGCTACAAGTTTTGGATATTTCTGCAAAGACACTTAACATCTATTTGTTTGGAGCTATTTTATTATGTATAACTAAATATTCACTGGCACAAGTGCCCAACCTTGCCTTTCTCTACTGATCCCAGGACAATAATGATCACAGAATCTCTCAGTTTTTTTTTGCTTGTTTACTCTTAGGCACATTTGATATCTAATCATTTACTCAAAAAAAAAAAAAAAAAAAAAAAAAGCAGTTTCAGTTGCATAAATTTCTCCAAACTGATTCAGCAGTCTCCGGATTACAGCACCCTCTTTATCTGCAGGTCCCTGCTCCAAATCAAAGAGAAATTAAGGCAGGTTTTCCAAATCCCTTACTACTAAGCACTGGGACAAACTCAAATGAAGCCCTTCTTGAAATGACTTAACTCAGCTTTTGCGTAAAATAACATCTCAACAATATGCTTAAGAATTCCCCAAAGATAAGACCTTTCCAGACCTGTTGGAATGTAATTGAATTCTAAGAGCAGCATGAGCAGCTGGATGTTCGTGCATGCCCACCTGCAGACAACACTGCCTGAAAAACATTTCCATAAAAATAGTTGCTACAGGGATGTAAGTTACGGAGAGTCCATTTGGCAAAAAAGGCAGCATATGGTAATCTTGGCTGCGCCTGAGCAGATCTTGGCATCTAAAATCACAGAATCAGTAAGGCTGGAAAAGACCTCTGAGTTCATCAAGCCCAACCCCAACCAATCCCCACCATGCCCACTGACCATGTCCTTCAGTACCACATCTCCACGGTTCTTGAACACCTCCAGGTACAGTGCTCTTTTCCAACCTTAATGACTCTATGATTCTACAATTCTGTCCTAATTTCTGGTCATGGAGACAGGCATACAATGTCATTTTGTTCACACATTAAGCTGCACCTAAAGACCTAAAGACCAAGCAAGTTTCTTGTATCAAAATTCAACTTTCCTAGCTTTACAATCAAAATTTTAAGGCCATTTTGATGCTTTCCTATCACTTTATACAGGTTATGTTGTACTTCAGCAATCTCAAGCATTTGCAAAAGCAAGTTAGATCTTGCCAAACTCTTTTAAAATGAGTGCAGTTGCAGAGCTCCAGCCCTAGAGCTCAAAAAACTACTGAATCCCATAAATTAGAGTTAATCTAGTTCCAGAAATTTTCCCAAAAAAACAGGTAGAAGATCAGCAGTGAAAAGAGCTAGCATCAGTCTTAATGCATCCTTGGTCTCCCTCTTCTGGCTCAGTCTGAAGGAGCATATCGAAAACAGGATGTGCTGTAGCTCACCGTCATCACTCCGTCAAGCTGGTGAAGGAGACGTAGGAAAAGTGGGCATATCCAGAATTGGTATTCCGGCATGGAGAAGGGAGTTGTAAGCATGTTCAGTCTCATTCTCCCATGCCTTCTCTCATTTTCTGCATACCAGCCTGAAACTCTGAGAAAATCATGAGACATCTCTTTAGTATGCACACATGCACTCACGGGGGATTAAGCAGATTTGGGAAGACAAGTGGGTAAATACAGACAAGTTGTGACCATAGATGTTGAGATGTAGCTGTTAATGCTCAGCTCAGGATAACTTGCATGTTTTACAAGCAGCAGCTCAGAAACTCTAAAACTCAGTTACTAAGTTACCGATCATCTATAATATCCAAAACGTCTGTTCTGAGATGTTCTTATAGTGTTACCAGTCATTCTGTCAGCAAAATCAGGTGGGAATTTGACTATCCCCTAAAATGATTTCAACACAAGGTGCACACTGTGGGATCTTTCTTCTTGCCTTTGGGTTTATGACTGTTTCTGTCACAAGCCAGATTCTAAGTGGTTTTCTTTCATATTTTAGAAGAATTATGAAGGTTACAGACATTAACATCTGTTTTTAAAATATAATATCAGGCTTCTATGGCTCATATCTTCACAATTTTTTTTTTGTGTGTGTGTGTTTTGAAGTTAGGCTTGAAGCTGGGAGACACAGCATCACCCATAGCTCCCTGAAAGGAGGATGGAGCAAAGTGGGGGTCAGCACCTGCTCCCAGATAGCAGCAATAGAACAAGAGGTGATGGCCTCAAGATGCACCAGGGGAAAGTCAGGTTGGATATCAGGAAACATTTATTCTCTGAAAGAGTGGTAAGGCAGTGGCTGCCCAGGGAGGTGGTGGAGTGACCATCCATCAAGTGTTCACGACCTTGAAGGTGTGGCACTGAGGGCCATGGTCAGTGGGCATGGTGGTGGTGGGTTGGGGTTGGACTTGGGGATCTTAGAGGTCTTTTTCAGCGCTAGTGGTTCTACGATTGTATGCACATATATCCAAATTTATGATTATGTGTATATGTATGTAGTTATATATATGTATATAGCAGTAATCTCAGACAAACAGCTTGTTTTCGCTGTGCTCTCACTGCTTTTGGTTTTTCACTCTCTGTGTGTCTTTACTGATGATTTCTGTGTGAAAAAATAACAAGACTTCTAAAGTCTGGAAAAGAGCCTGTTCTGAGCATGTTTGTGGCTTGAATTGCCTGTCAGGCTTTTTGTCTTTGCATTTAACTTGTGCTTTGGAGAAGTGTGCAACGCTGGAGAGAGTGCTGAGAGACCCATTGTTTTACCTGAACCAGAGCCAATACCCACTCAACCTGAGTGGAGTTACTCAGTTAACTTTCTTATACAACAATTTAAAATTAAAAAAATAAGAAGAAAAGTAAAAAATCAGTATAACTAAGGGAAGGCTGTTCTCAGCTTAAACTAACAAGGCAAGAGCCACTGGATCCTACGTGCACTCACACACTGCTACCTAAAAACTGTGACTATTTGCTCAGCTCCCTACATTTTTCAACATTGTAGTGAGATTCCTCTTTCCTACTCAGACAAAAGTTAGTGATAAAGTTAGAAAATATAAAAATATATATTTTTAGAGAGGTTCTGAATGCATCATTTTTCCTTAGGGAGGGAGGAAGGAGATTCCAATACAAAATCTCCTTAAGTCACAGATTTAGGAACAGAGAGAGTAAACCGTGCTCTTTGTAGAAGCTGAATTCTGAGTAATTGTATCTGTAGGCAAAAGTACTTATGTCCAACCATCCAACTGTGACACTTCCTGAGATTACCCAAGATGTAATTAGAACAACATGAGTGCATGAACTAACCCTAGAGGGCTCTCCTGACTCAGAAACAGTTTGCAGAGAAGAAAGGAATATCAGAAAGCTTTTTAGGTCAATCTATAATTTATTATTATTTTTTTTTATTGTGGGTGTGACTTTATACCTACATGTGTCTAATGGCCCTATATATCTCTGTTGCAATGTTTCTTATTCAGAAGCAGAGTTAGGAATCCTTTGAGGTTTTACTAATCTTTATTCACTCCCTATTCTTATCATTTTTATCTATGGAAGGTGATATTAGGACATACCACACAGGACTTTTGAATACATTCAGCAAAATTGTTGACAAATTCATAAAAAGTGATTGAACGTCAGTTGATTATCTATTGCTGGAGGTCTTCAGAAGACTTATAAAATAACCGTGAATGGGAAAATACGAAAGCAATACATCTTCCCTCTATTCAGATGATCTTCATGATAAAAAAGGCAAACATAAAGAGAAGATCTATGGCAAAACAACATGAGGTCTGCAGACTTTCAGAAGGGGCTCATGATGTGTAAACGAGATATGAATTGCTTCAAAGCAAAGCATCGGAGACAACCTTTTGAGGCTCTTTGACATATAAAAGCTGTATGGTTCTGGCTCTGATGACAAAGTGGAAATGATCTATTTGTCCATATGGGCCATACGTTTAGAAGAAAGTTTTACGGCCAGCTTATTTTAGAGCCAGTGTTACAGCTGTTGCTGTAACTTGTTGTACAGTATGTCTTCACCATGAGGGGCTGTGGCCAAGGATGATATAGCATCCCATGGCAAAGAGCCCAGAGTTTATAGGAGCAACTACATCACTAGAGCACAATTTTCCCTAAAATTATGCCAGAAACTGTGGGTCAGCCAAAGACCATTCTTGTTCAAGGGTGGGCGTTCATTCAAAAGAAATAATGTCTGCATTTTGCATCAAACCATTGTAAAATGGCATCTAATTGATAGGACGTGGTAGTACTGATGAATCAGGGGTGTCAAAATTATTGGTTAAAAAAGCAATTTATCAAGTAGTAGTAGTTGCCAAGGCAAAGGAGAAAAAGAGCCTAAGTTTGGTGCTCATAGTGCAATAAAAGTAGGTGTGCTCGAGCCAAATACTCCACTGCTTCTATCTCTCACTAACATACCTTGGAACTACAGATATTATTCAATAGATCCTCATCTTTGTAGCTGTGGGGCCAAAGTTATGTGCTGTCAGTCCCATTTACCTGATCAGTAATAATCATAGTATGGTTTCATGTGTAGTACGTTTTTCCCATATCTCCTGGCTGTACTTTCACTTAAACCCTTGAACTTAAAAGTTCTCTGATTAGAGCAATAGTTCTGTGGCATCAAGAGCACTTTATGTTAACAATTTTGAGATGACTATTTATACTTTAATGATTATACTCCTAATGAAGACATTATGTTCTGCTCCTCTAGAAGAAAAAGACCTGCTCTCAGCACTAAATTAGTTGCAAGCCTTTATTTTCCCTGAAATTCTAATTATACATGGGAGCAAATATAAGAGACTTCTCCTGACATCTCAGATGGAAACTCTGATGTTTTTGTGGGTTTTCTTTTTTTAAAGAAAAGGATGGCAAGAAAATGTTGGCAGCCAAGCCAGAAAATCCTAGATTATTATTCAGGATCCGTGATTTTCTTTTAGAGAAAGCAGGAATTAAGGACAGGAGTATTAAATGGAATCAATTACAATGGCTGATCAGAAAACACGTTAATAGTGTGGTTAACGCATTACTTGAGTGATAGTGCACTAAAACCAACTGTTAAATTAAAATAACCAGCCGATGGTATCAGTTCTTCTCAATATTCTTCTATACAGCCAGGTAGTGAAAGGACAAGGGGAAATGGTTTTAAACTGGAAGAGGGTAGATTTAGACTAGATATCAGAAAGTTACTGTGAGGATGATGAGACACTGGAACAGGTTGCCCATTGAGGCTGTGCATGCCCCCTCCCTGGAAGCATTCAAGGTCAGGCTGGATGGGGCTGTGAGCAACCTGGTCTACAGGGAGGTGTCCCTGCCTATAGCAGGGGGGTTGGAACTAGATGGTCTAAAAAATCCCTTCCAACACAAACCATTGCACTATTCTACGATTCATCTACTAAAGAATATCTTAACAACAAAGTCTTCAGACAGAAGGGCCTGTGGTGAAACACAACCTTTTTGCCTCTTGAAACCTTCCCCCTCTGTTACTATTCGCGTCAGAAGTTGTACAGTACTTACAATGCCAGAGAGGAAAACTTTGTGGCAATTTTTTTCCCATTAAAGAGAACAATGTCAAATAGAAAGCAGAGGGAGAAAGTAGCTCTTGTCAAAGTTATCTGGAACAGCACAGAATGATATCTTTACTGATGGAGGTTGGTGAGTCAAATCTGGCTCAGATGTAGCAGAGCATATCATAACATTATATTAAAATTCCTATTAAACAAAGCATTCCTATGAGGAATCATAGTAACATAGAATGACCTGGGTTGAAAAGGACCACGGTGATCATCTAGTTTTAACCCTCCTGCTATGTGCAGGGTTGCCAGCCACCAGACCAGGCTGCCCAGAGCCACATCCAGCCTGGCGCTGAGTGCCTCCAGGGATGGAACATCCACAGCCTCCTTGGGCAACCTGTCCCAGTGCGTCACCACCCTCTGAGTGAAAAACTTCCTCCTATATTTGTCTGCAATACTAGCTGGGATAGAAAATAACATGCAATCATAGTCGGATCTCCTTAAAGATGAGAAAAAAATTGCTGGTAAGGGAAATTATTGCCCAGTTTAGCATTGTTTTGCGAAACAAACTCATTCATATGCATCCTTGCAGAGGTTACAGTTGAAATGCACAGTTTCAAAAGCATCACTTTCTGTAAATACCATGCCTTGGAAAAGAGTAACCAGAATTATGGCAAAGAAACCCTGCAGGTTGCAGTCTTGTAATCACTTGCTCTTAAAAAGTAAAAGAGGCAATATGGAGAGCTGGTTTTCAGACATACATTTATTTGATTTTCTTCCACTATGCATTACCTTCCAGCCTTCAATACTGTCTATATTTCTGCAAGATAAGTAAGATACAAATACTTCTCACTGACTAAATTACCATGCAAAAATATAATGACGAGTTACAAAATAATGGCTCTTAATTTCTGGATGACCCAAATGCACCTTTGCAACTCTTTCTTCAGTCCCTAAGGATTATGGTAGTACTCAAGTAACATATGATCTCAAATCAATTTTTCCCATGAATCCTGCTTGTCCTCATGACTCCCAAATGGGTCTGTGTTGTAAGAATAAGATAACTGCATTTAAAGACATGGTGTGGAGACTGAGGATGATCAGTGCAGGTTGCTGTATTTTATTGCTAGATTGAAACATGTCTCTATTGAATAGGCAAAAAGGGATTTTTCAGAAGCTGGTATCAGTGTGGACTGTAGGAGAAGAGCAAAAAAAGAAATATCTTCTGAGATATTTCAAGTCTTTGTTTCAAAAAATGAGACAAAAGAAACAGTAAAATGGATGTGGGTTTTTCACATCCATTTCAGGCTAGGCAAACAGAACATAGCTTCTTCATTAATTTGTCTTAAGGCACATAGAGCACAGGGAAGGAAATTAAGAAACAACCAACTGTCCCCTCTTTATCTTGTCTTTTCTCTACCTGAAAGTGAACAAAATAGAACAGCCTGTGGCATTTGCAATGTGTCATTATGGGAAATTTCAGCACAAACTATTTATAGATGTTATTTCATATGATCATAAGGATACTCTCTGTATCCCTGTGTACTGGCTACACCAGTCTCACTGAGGTAATATCTTTCTCCCCACAATGATTTAATGAAACCATCACAAAGGATCATTACTGGACACTGGTGGTACTGCAGAATATAAATGAAGAATTAGCGGGCTTCTTTTTCTATCGAGATCATAGATCTGTTTGGGAGCTCAATTCAGGTGTTAGAACAGGTTTTGTTGTGCATCTGTACTTATTGCTAGAGATTTTATACTTCGTGTATTTTAGCTGCAACTGTGATAAATGAGTTCTTAGACCTGGAGTCAATTTTTTTGATTTTCTGTGAAGTATTCTCACTGCACATCCTTTAATTGTATGTAAATGTTCCAAGATGAGCCAACTTGCAATTGAAATCCTTTATAAAACTGGATTTGTTTTTTTTTCTGGCAAATGTGGCAGACCACATTGTAGATAGGGTATCATAGAACCACAAAATAGTTTTAGTTGGAAAGGAATATTAAGGGCCATCTAGTCCAAACCCCTGCAATGAACAGGGACACCTACAGCTATATCAGGTGCTCAGTACCTAGCCCAGACAAGGGGAGTAACCTCGGATAATATAGAAATAAAAAAGGCAAATGACATTTTTAAATATAACGTAATCTTGTCTAATTTAATGAAATAATAGTCTAAAAATACTGAAAAAAGAAAAAAAAAAAATAGAACTGTACTGTCTCTGCTTAAGCTCCTTCAAAGCTACCGGTAATGCTGACCCATGAGACCTTTAGGCTTCAGCTTATCCAGAATTGCTCTGACCACAGAGTGATCCCTAACCCACTAGCCCCAGGCTTCAAGCTTCACGAGAACCAGAAAGATTATTCCCACTCTGAAAGGAAAAAGCAGTGGAAAGAGGTACTCATTTGAGTTTAGGACACTGTGCTATGTATGAGATACCTGGGTTTCCTGCTTTGGTTCACACTGTGTGGCCCATGCAAAGCATTTAGTCATTGTACCCAGGCTATCATGCAAACAAACAAACAAACACATGTCTTAAACTGAATGATGGGAGTCAGAGAAAATTCTGCATAGTCCTTCTGAAGATGCAGCATAAAAGCTTAGGATTGGTCCTTTGCATCATTCCTCAATCAAGGCAAAATAATACTGAGAACCTTTTCTGGTCTTCTTTATTAAACATTTTGTGTGACAGTTCCTCAGTAATAAATGGAAGAAAAATTCAAGTGCACACTCAATAAGCAGTCTAAGGAGGGAATGACTCTTTTCCATACCAAAATCCATACAGAAAATGTGTAATTTTACCTGATACATTACGATAATATAATGTTTGATAAGAAAACTTCTAAGCAAAGACCTGGAATCAGTGCTCCTTTTGGTGATCCTGTCATTGCATCTGAAAGAATTTCCTCTCCTTTGTGCCTAAGTCTGCATTTTGTGCTCACTATTTCACTGTAAACATCACTGAGGAGAAGAGCATGAATGAACCAGTGTACAGGGGCCATAAGAAATAAGAGTTATAAAACAACAGCTTAGGCAGCCTTAGAGACGAAGTGGAAAACACATATTAAATCAATCAGAGGTGTCTTTGGTCAACAAGAATGGAAAACACATTCTTTGTGGCTGCTTCCAGAATGCCTGTCAATGCTTTTTCATGACATGTACTTTTTCATGTACTTCTAATGCTGCTGGGACTCATGCACTGCTGCAGCCTTCATGTCTGCAGTATGAGACATGCTGATCGACACCACCTGGCATTTTGGCCCAGTGATTTTGTTTTCTGGGGACAAGTGTTCAAATTTCAGAGTACTCAGTGGAAATGAATTCTAAATGATGTTATCTTAGTTCCTTGCAGTGCAAAACTATGCAGGTTTTTTTTCTTCTCTTTCTCAACACAACAACAACAGACCCCTTGGGGCCCATTTTAATTAACAGAATTCTCTGGCTTCACATCAAAGAGCTGGAGAAACAAAGTTAGTCAAAACCTGAGATTTTGGGCCATAATTTTTCCATCCTTTTTAAATTGCAGGATATGAAAAAAAAAATTGTTCTTTTCCTTATGTCTATGAGCCATTCCAGAAGAATCCAGCTGAATCCAGTTTTTTGTTTTTGATAGACTAAGAACTATTTAGACAATGCATAAGAAAGTGGGAACTACAAACAACTTTTTCCCTGGATATCACCTGCTCTCTTCCGGCAGTCCTCATTGGGAACATCCAGGCACACTCACTTTTCTAAGGCTGCCGTGAGCAAAAATAAGACTCCACCGACTCCATTTGATCCCTCTTAAGTAGAACATGATCCAAAATCTAGATGCCACAACTGTTTATGGAAAGTTAATATTAAGTGGTTTTATTTCCTTATCTGCGAATCCAAACCTTTTATTGCTAGGAGCAAAATGATTCATGGTTCTTTAGAACTAATTGTTTCCTGACTCCCTTTCCTGGACTTAGGCCCTGTCGATACTCTCCATCACAGCCACCTGCTTCTCCAGAAAGGTCTTTCTGAGGAACACAGCACATTGCAAAGGTCACCAAGGCATCCACTCTTCCTCCTCCTCCTCCAACAACCTAACACATTGGAGCTGACCAGCCCTTTCTTTCTATGCATTTAATATCAAAGGCCTTGTAATCTTCAGAAACCTGACTAGGGATATTAGACCAGATTTGAAAACCAGATTTACTTTTTAGTGTTATTCTTATAAATCCTTTTAAGCAACTAAATATTTCCAGTCTTTCTATACATTCTCTGATAGAGAACTTGTTATGCTACCACTGATTTTTAATGATAGCCCTTCTAAAGCTGGAGTTTGATGTTAATAACACATCAAACAAATCCCATTTGTACTACTGAAGTTTTAATTCATTCCTGGACAGAAGGAATTTTACATGACTAGGAACAAGAGAATAATAAAAATTCCTTCTGGATCCAAATTCTATGAATATCTGTATTTTTCACAGTCTATTTTTTTATAACTTACAAACATTCTTACAAGGTTATCAAAAGAGACAGATCACGGTGGTTTATAAATAGCTTAAAGCATGCAGCAGATATGACACTGTTAGCAAGACAAGAAAAAAGTCCTACTCATCAGAGAAATTTTTTTCAGGATAATTTTTAAGTGGTCACAGTTCCAATTCTCACTCTAAAAGCATGAATTCTGGGAAAGTCTTGCCTTCTCTTTCATATTGAGCAAGCAATTGAAGTTCCTTCAGCAAGAACTGAACAATAAAGTTATTTCTGAGCAGGCTAGGAGGGTCATTTTCATAATATTCCAAGAAAAGTGTTCAGTGCCTCATAAGAGTTGTCCAAACACCACACCATTAAACATTTTTCTTATACAACATCAATAATTAGATCTCTGTCATATTCAGTCTGAAAGACCAGAACAGAGGTTTTCTGGGGACAACCAATGCACCAACCCAACCTTCACATCAGTTGCTTGCTCTTGTGAGTTTAAAAGTCTCCAGAGAAATCTCTGAGCAACCTTGCTCCCATTATGCTGGAAAACCCAGTGGGTAACATTTGACTAGAAAAGCACATGGATATTAAATCGCCATATCTCAAGGTGGAATCACTCTTCTTCAAATGAAAGTCATTGCAATCCTTTAAATTGTGATTGAGGACAGTCTCTTGGGTTAGGATATAGCTGTAGTCAGATGGAGTCAAATTCAGTAACAAGTTTAAATGTGATAACCTCTCATCATTTGGCCAAGTGACTTTTCAATAATGGAAGGAGGATTTATTCCTATTCTGAGAACTGAACAGCCTGGGTAAAGGTAACCTTTTACTGCTTCGCATTGCCTTTGGTACACCCACCCAGCAACATTCACCTGAAGAATTCATTTGCCAAAAACATGTCTACATGTATCTGCGCAGAGGTGGATTTAGGTGCATGTGAGCTATATGCAAATGCACATTCATATTTCCAAAAATTATAAAAGTAGCTGTGGGTGGGGCAGTTTTTATTGAATTACTTCGGATACAAATGATGTGCATGTATATGAGGACCATATATACCCTCAGATGGAGTGCTACATAAACAAAGCTACTTCTATGCCATGATCACATATTTACCAGTTTTGGTTTCCATACCAATATCTCTCAAACAGATGCTTTTTATGCATGGAAAGTCCCTTCTTTTCCTGTCACAAACTCAGAATTTCCCATTTTCCTTAATATTCATGTTTAAATGGCCTGCAAATGAAAATAACAACTGAAATCCTATACACTGCAGCGAAAATCAATTGTAATACATGATTACGTTGTTTTCATGCTGACATTTTTATAACTTTCTCATTTGTAGTCCATAGACAACCAAATTTGTCATCAACAAATCCTTTGTATAAATTTAATTCCTCACTTAAATGAAACAAGATGTGTGTCAATGCCGAGTCTGATTCCTTGAGTTTTGTTCACTGTAATTATTGTGCTCCTAGCAGCTTTGCTAATTCTTGCAGAAATATTTGATCTTCCATTACAAAACTCCAGAAATTTCCAGCTATTGATTAAATGAGGGAGTGGAAAGAAGGGAGGGAAACAGAATGGAACATTTTCTAGTTTTATTGTTGGTCGGAAGAGTTTGACTTCTTCCTGAAAATCCAACTGCCTCCTAAGGGCTGAAAAGGATCTTCCAGGACCAGTATCTCCACATTTAAACACCCTGGTGAGAACAAAAAATTCATTAAGATTGTATGTGATTTTCTGAAAACATAAAAATAAGCAAAGCAGAATCTATAGAATCTGGGATATTTTTGGAGATACACTTTTCTAATTAATCAATATTTTTGTCCATTTCCTGTTATCATGTCACTTTCTAATGTCAAATAATATCTATTTTTGTATCGCTTTCCCACCAGCTTATATAATAATTAATTTTCATTGATTTCACAATTTCTCTTTCTGGATCAAAAATTTTGTATGCTTAATCTTGAATTCTTTATGTTGATGAGAGATTTTCTTTGTTTGTTGTTTTTTTTTTTTTCAGAGAAAAATAACAATAAAAAAAACCTCTTCTAAAAAGTTCTAGACTAATTCAATTAGGAACTTTGTCTATGCCTGAACGCTCCCATTTGATTGCTGTATTTTTTCCCAAGGGCAAGTGTCCTTGGCTGCAACAAAGTACCTATTTGTTTTAATGAACCCAAGGGTGTTGAAAGTTCATTCAGAAAAAAGCACAGCATTTCCTCATTTATCAAGAAGCTGTGAGATTAAGTAAAATGCTAGATGTTTTCAGAGTTTATCTAAGAGTTTGGTTTTCACCTCAGCATTCTGCTGATGGAATTTAGACTAAAGATCTTAAGAGTTGCACATCAAATGAGTACGAAGTAGTTTTAGTGCAACTCACGTCCTTTCTCACTCTTACCTACTGCGTACTGTGATCTCATTCAACTTTTCAATACAAAGTCTCATTCTCACCTTATGGCTTTAAATAATGCCTCTCTTCTTCATTACAGCTCACTTTTCTTGGAGTACAACAATATTTTCTGACATTTCCCTCCATCTTTCGGAAAGTAGAACAAGATTAATGCAAATCAGAAATAAGGTGTGTATTTCACTTCAAGAGCAATAGTGAATTCCCCAGCTGAAGAGTGGTTGCCTTTCTGGAAGATCAGCTGCATCCAGAAGCAATGAAGAAAGACTGGATGAGATTACTTGGGCAATGCTACACAAGAGATCAAGCAGGATGATTGAATGGTTCTCTTCTACATTCTTTCTGACTCGTTGAATTTTGCTAGACTTTTGTAATGGCAGAAATCACCACACAATCTACGTAATCTTTATCGTTTGTGTACTTCTCTGAAATGTTTAACTGCAGCAGATGGCTTTTTTTGACTGCTTGTTTTCAGAGTTTACACACAAATGTATCACTTCCAATATTGTTTGTGTCATCCATGGTGATGGAAATTATATAAATAACCAGTCTGTTATATATTCTATATATAATCTTTTGGAATCTTTGTCTGGTGGCTCCCAGATCATGTTGAAACCAATATTTGGGATGGGAACAGAGTTAGATTAAACTACTGCAGGGACTTATTGAGAATTTATCTGAAATTTTTGGAGGGAAAACATGAAAGAAAACAGTACAGAGCTTATTTTCTATTATATGCTATACTACAACTATCTTATCATATATATTCTCTACTTTATGTTGTATCAAGGGCATTATTTAACCTTTGGTTTTGGCAGCACTATAAAGGGGTCATAAGAGATCCGTATCAGAACAGACAGAGAATTTAATTCCATGTGCATAGCAGTGAAGTGCACTTGTCTGAAGGCTGGTACAATTAATTAAGCTAAAGGAAATTAAGAATGTTTGGTTCAGTGGTTTTCACAGATGAAATGAAGGATAAAATCACATTCTTTATGCATAGGAAAAAAAGAAATCCTTGTTTTTCTTTATATTAAATAAAATTTCTGCTCTAGATGAATTTAAGAGTAGGTTTATATCAACTGCTTCATTCTTCCCAACTCTTTCTTGCTTGTATACCAATGAAAGCAGTTTCCAGACTAAAAAATCAGAGATAAATATCAGGGTGTTTTTTTTCCCCAGCAACAATTGTCTTGTTCCTATGTGACTGATTAGTAGTTTTATTGGAGCGGTGAAGCTACAAGGAAAAAAACCTCCTGAAGATGACATGAACATTATTTTAGATGAGATTCCCAGCTGATAACACAGTGGTGCTCAGAATAAGATCTTCAGATAGATGCATTTGATGTTTGTATATATTTATCATGAAGAAATGACATTTGTAACTCAACCATGATCCCCAGGGGGTTAACGTTGAGATCTAGATTGCCCTCCACTTTCTATATTACTTCTTATTAGCCTGGTGGACACTATAGTACAGGTTAATTTCATCTAATTTTAGATCAGTAACCTGTGGTCCAGGAAATCTGGGTCCTCCTTGTATTGAATGGAGAGAGGGAAGTGCCAGAGGAAGTGCCACATCTTAAGTGGGCTGAATTGTCCTGTCTCACCCCACCAGCTACAGAGAAATTGGGCTCTAAGGTAATTGTATCTTAGGACTGCCTACTATGAGAAGATCTTTTACCTTTGATGCCTTTTAGTTTTGTTTTGACTTGTTCGCTAAACAGCTTTTGTTGTTTTCAAAGTCATTCTTCCTTGTACAAAAGTCCCTCTGCTGCATCCTTGCTCTGGAAAAATGTTGATGGCTTTTTGCTGACTTTTCTGAGATTAGCATCTAATTCCAGTCACAGCATGTAGGAGCAAAAAGCAAACACAGACAAAATTCTTATAATATCTTCCAGCCCTTTGGAAAAGCTTTTGCTTTCACTCTGCTAAGTTATCTGTAGCTCCTATCAATTAGAAAAAGAATATTAAAAATGCAAGATAAATTTTGTGGCAATCTGTGTCATGATAAACCCAATATCTTCAAACTTCAATTTTAATCTTCACCTAAAAACAAAACAAAACAAAATAAACAAACAAAAAAAATACCCACAAGAGTGTTTCTTGAATTAGAGTATTCAAATCAAGGTAAATTCCCCCTCCACCTGCAAATGAAATGAATGGTATGAAAATGCTGGGGGCATTATCTAATGAAATAAAAATTTTTCAGCTTTGCTTATGATGCAAGAGATGAGTATTTTGTTAGGGTGCCGACTATTTGTTTCTTTGCTCTTAAGGTTTGGGAATTTGCAGCTGACAGATTTTAATACCTTGCTGTTCCACAGCAAACTTCAGGGAGTACTGTGGAAGGTTTTTGATGCAGGTGTAAGATTAGAGCACATGTTTTTTTTTTATCTGGTCTTATCAACATGATATTCATCCCAGCAGTTATCATCAAACACATTTGCACAACCCAGCCTGCCAGCTCCTGCAGAGCTTCAACAAGCAATTTTGTTATCATGAAATAATGTACTGCAGTTTAAAAACATGAGCCAAGGAATGCTTTGCATTTGTACTACACTGTCTATCTAAAGAGATTATTCCATTTTCCTCAGATAACACGCACTAATTTTGGATTATACATTCAGTGGACTAAAGATGCTGCCAATCTGATTTTAATACTGGAAAACACCATTCAGAATTGGACGTAAAAAAACTTGGCGTGCAGCTGATGGGAGAATAGATCTTTTAGAAGAAAAGGACGCATTAAGAGATAATGGCTGGAAAAGAAATCTAGGAAAAGTCAGACCTATAAATAAATCTGAATATTTTTTACAGCTATTTTGATTAACCAAGGGAACATGTTAGTGAGAAATGTGTGAAACTCACTGTTACTTGAAGTCTTTAACTGAAGGTTGTGGCTCCAAGTAGATCGCACTTTTTCTGGCGTCTTGAATGAAACTATAGGATAAAACATTATTGCTTGTATTGTTTAAATATCAGATTTTATGATCCAACCTTACAAGCTAAGTGACATGCAATCAGAATTCTAAATCATAATTTAATCTCTTGGTCTAATAGACTGATACTGAAATCTAACATACCTTCTTTTAATTAGCCCGAGAAAGCATGTAAAACATATTCAGGATAGCACAGAGCTTCAACCTGAAAAAAAGTCTCCACATCTTCAATTCTTGTGCTTTTTCCACTTGAGCCTAATTAGTCCTTGTGCCAGAAATCTGTTAATATTAATGGGAACTGCCATTTATCTCACCTAATATCACCATCCACAATGGCCACTCTCTCCCTACCTACTCCAAAAATCAGTTCCACCCAAAACCCCAAGTGATTTCAGTTTACTGGAAAAGGTGTGATGAAATTTCCCCTAATTATTTCTAAAATAGCAGAGCCGACTGCAGAGGTAGGGCTCTCCTGAAGTCGCTGTGAATATCTGTGACAAAAAACTCTGAAACCAAGAGTGTCAGTTAAATTCTATTGTCATGTACAAACTTGCATTCTCATCAGTCCTCCATACTGGAAAGGTCTGAAGCTCTGTGAACCTTTGCTCACCTTTACTCATCATGCTTTCATGAGATTAGTCACAGAATAATTATGACAATCTTTTTTTGCTCTATTTTTTCATCCATCTGCTCTGTCACATTTTCAAGATCTTCCTCCCATATAATTTTCCTGACCATAGAAAAACCACATACCATAATTATTCTTTTATTTCTGATGTGAGTGACAGAACTGTAGATGCATTTTACACAGTCTGATAGAGCAAAGTTCTCAGTCCTTGATTTAAGCTGGATATTAAGAAACATTCCTTCTCCAAAAGAGTGGTCAGGCATAGGCACAAGATTCCCAGGGAGGTGGTGGAGTCACCATCCCTGGAGGTGTTCCAGAACTGTGGAGATGTGACACTGAGGGACATGGTCAGTGGGCATGGTGGGGTGGGTTGGGGTTGAGCTTGATCTTAGTGGTTTTTTCCAGCCTGAATTGTTCTATGATTCTATGATTCAGTGAGTAGCTTTGCTGCACTGATTCTCCCGAGTGAAAAGTCTCAAGAATCTTTCATTTAAAACTCAATATAAGAGTCCAGCTACTTTTTCCAAATGAAGTTCTTTCTGTAAGCTGTTGCTGACCACCTACACTGGTATCAAGATCCCAGGAGAGGCAAGAAGAGTGGCAGTAATTTCAGTTTTATTGTCAGAAGCAAAAAAAAAAAAAGAGGAAAACTCTGCAGCAGCAAGGAATATAAACTCATGCCTTTAGAGGTCCCTTGATCACAGAAGTATTGAAATTAAAATCACTTCCTAAATTAACATTTGATCCTGCAGAGAATTTAATTTAGATAGATTTAAGAGTGAAGCTATGGAATGACCTCACTTTAAGCTACATGCTGCTGCCTGCGTATAGCAGCTGATTTTCTCCAAACTGGACTAAGCTTCCTACTGCTGTTGTAGTTTTGATCTGAGAGCTGCGAGTGCTTCAGAGCATGGGCAGGAGGTGGGAAATATTCTAGAAATCTGAAATGTTTGCATTACTAGATGAAAAAGCAACAATTGTCCTGGCAACAAATCAGTCACCTTTCCATAAGTACATAGGATAAACTAGATTCATTTTTAGAAGAATTTATTATCTATAAAAAAGAAAGATAGAAGTTACCCCTTATACATTTTTGATACATTTAAGGCTAGAATCATGCATAAAATTGCTATATGGGACCTCTAGTGTATTCTGAAAGTTCTTACAAAGGTCTTGTTTATATTTTATTTGCTGCAGTTTATCTTCTCATTTCTTTTTCTATGTACCCCAAATAAGAAAACACACTTCCTCTTCTTCTTTGTGGGAATACTTTCCATATCTGAAAATTCATAACACACAGCAGAGGATGCTGGATGATGGATAAAAGGATGTCAGCTCGCAATGACCTTTCCTCTACAACACACTGCAGAGTTCCTGATGTCCTAGAAGGGGCTGAAGTACCTCTCCTATGAACAAAGGCTGAGGGAGTTGGGTTTGTTTAGCCTGGAGGAGAAGGCTCTAGGGAGACCTCATTGCATCCTTCCAGTACTAGAAAGGAGCTTACAGGCAGGAAGGGGACTGACGTTATATCTGATGTGACAGTCACAGAACAAGGGGAATGGTTTTAACTAATAGAGAGGAAATGTAAGTTAAATGTTAGGAATAAATTATTCACTCAGAGGGTGGTGAGGCCCTGGCACTGCTGCCCAGAGAGCTGTGGGTGTCCCAACCGTGGAGATGCTCCAAGCCACATTGGATGGGGCTCTGGGCAGCCTGAGCTGGTAGGTGGCAACCGACTCACAGCAGGGAGTTGAAACTAACTATTCTTTAATGTCCCTTCCAACCTAAGCCATTCTATGATAAATAGCTCATTGCTCTAAGGGTCTGTAAGCTTTTTTTTTTTTTTTTTTTTGGAAGGTGATTTACACACACACACAAAAAAAAATCACACCTGTAGAAAGAGTTGTTTTGGTAAATGGAAATAGTAAGCAGTACCTGTATATGTTCCTATGATTGTTATAGTGATTTTCCTTATTACAGTAACACCCTTGTGAGTATGTTTGAATGTGAAGTTGGCTAAAACTGATATAAGGGTGACAACAAAAGCATGCTCACATTACCCACAGAGATAGAAGTAGAAAAAAGATAGGCAGACATGGCATTTAAAAGCACATAGTCAGCATCTTCATGTGGTCTGCCAAGAGCCACCTCATAACACCATTAACAGCTCTACGGCCTAGGTCAACAGCTGAGCAGACTGAAACAAATTGTCATGTAATAAATGAAGTTTGCCCTTATAAGGCAGAAAAAGTTTGTAATATGGCAGGAATTACTGTTAGTGCTCATTAGATGGCACCCTTCCTTTATGTTAGAAAAGGAAGTAACAGCTTGGTTAGTTTTAAATTCTCTACAGTCTATCCAGTGAACATTAAAAAATGAGATTCTGCCCACTTGTTGTCATTGGCAAGATTTTATATTAGTTGCTATGTCGACCTGCCTCCCACACTGAGTTCATTTCACCCACCTAAGCTTTTCCCTCAATAGCACTCCAATATCATTCCCATATCCAACTCAAAAATAGCTCACAGCAATGCTGTAAAATGCCATAGGTGAACATATTCCTCACCCTGATGACTCCTCCAAATAACTGTGGGTTGGATAGACGGCTATATAGAGTGTTCTCCGGAATATTAATAGTGAGATCCAGTTGATGCATAATGACATAATGCAATATGGCAAAATAATGGGTCATGACTGAAAAAGGCCTTAGTGATTGCAAAGAGCCCTGAATTGTAATGCAACATACAGTGTCTACATACAGCATAATGTTCATGAAGCTTCAAAATCAACTTTGTGGCCTTTTGGGTTTCTTTTAGTAAGACATCAAAATCTATTCTCAAAAAAATCAGGTTTTTTGTGTTTCAGGGATATTTTTACTTGACATTAAATGCCTTTATGTTGTCCATGTTAATAGACCTTCATTTTCTTTTACAAACAGGACATGATCTCTTCATTTGCTGAAGATTTAAGATCTAGAGTAAGCTATTTTACTGCATTTCATAATCCCTTCATTAACTGCTTAGCCTGTTTATGATTTTAATGCCAACGTTTTTGTTTGGAAGTGGGAAGGTCCCTTCTGTTATCTAACATAGCAATCCATGTTGTTATCTTGCAAATCAGCTTTATTATTCTGCCTCTGAATGAAAAATCTTTCTTACCAGAGCAAAAGCCAAACGTGATCACTTAACCACTAACACTTCATTCAAGACACAGACAAATTGTTTAGTAATTGCCTAAGAAACTGATTAGGAAGTGAATCACAACCAAAAATATATCACTAGTTTCATGGTATTCACAAATGAAGCAGAAATAATGGCATCTGAGGTTAGCAGTCTATGCTTATTAGAAATGCAAATAGCATACTTTGTAAATTCAGAGGGGCACCTGGTGTGATGTTAAAACCAATAAAATAGCTGACATTTACTAGTTGAAAATATAATAAAATATGATGTTTCAGTACTTACACTTTAGCAATTCTCAAATTGATGCTTCTGCCGCTGTAAATTACTCTGAATCACCTAATTCCACTGAACACCTGCTCCACAGTTGATTTGCAGACTTTTTGCCACGTGAAAGTAGTGCTGTCAGTCATCTGCCTTCCAATTTGTACTGATATGAACCTTCCAGCTCACCAAGATGTAAGGAGAGAGAAGTTTGTTGACCCAATCCCTCCCTTAGTGCTGTTAACTGCTTTTATTGTGTTTGTCTCTTAAAGTATCAGAGGTCCCTGTTGAGTTTGGCATTGCACTAAGAGGAGCAGACAGTGCTTCTGAGGAGCTTCTAATTTCAGTAGAAATGTTATAGGGTGAAGGGAGAGTTATAACACAAGAGCTAATATACACTCATTCCTACCTGATATTCTTTAGAGTTTCCTTATTGCATGAGCATATTTTGAGAAAAAAAGAAAAAAAAATTAAGGAGAATGATGAAGGACCAGAAAGAAAATGGTAAAGGTAGAGAGAAAGAGAAGAATGAAAGAAGGAAGAACATTTCAAGAAGGAAGCACAGAGGGAGAAGGAAGAACTGGCAGAGGTTGAAACAGAGAATAATGCAAGTTCACACTTCAGACAGCTCCCTAGACTCTGAGGTATCCACTTAGGTGAACTCAGTCTAATTAGGCATTTTGCCAGGACACCTTATTTACAGACCCTGTTGCTTTGCATTTGTTATAGTTAATGAAAAAAGATGAATACTAAGGATCTTCCTTCAGAGTTGCTTTTTGCTCTCCGTTGACAGTGTGACTATATTTAAGTCAGGTAGATATCTAAAGTTAAATGGGGTCAAAACAGACCTTTGTGTTTACAAAGTGTGTGTGTGTCTGTGCTAAAGTTCTACTAATGTTATTTTATACACATCTGGTTACTTGGAAGCTAGATGAATATAGCTAATCACTTCTATAACCTCCCTTTTTCACTGAGTCTTTGCCTTGTTGCTGTTTCTGACATGGAAAATTTGATGCTTCTTTCTCTAGTTCCTCTTTAAACCCTTAATATAATGCAATAGAATCTACAGGAGATGGAACAGCATTTGGGTGTAGCATGGTTAATCTGTTCCTCCTTCAGCATAAGCTGAAATTCAGCTGCAGTCCGTTCCTGGAGAAGGAACCCTTATCAAGCTGTAGGTGTCCCTGCTCATTGCAGGGGAGTTGGACCAGATAACCTTCAGTGGTCCCTTCCAGCTCAAATGATTCTGTGATCCTAAATGAAACAGAAAGCTCCCCATTAATGTTATTTGTCAGAAGTCCTTAGTATCATATTTGCCTTTTAGCCTTACTCATCAAAATCCTGAGGGGAAAAAGGCCCACAGTCTTCTGATTAAATGAGGTTTGACAGGGCTTTCCTCAAGAACAATGGCTTTAAAACCAGTTAAAAAAAAAATGCCTCTAAAAATAAATGAAATCGATCTGCCGCCTTTGAAAAAAAAATCAATGTTTAGATGAAAGAAAAGAATTCTATTATTCACCTTTCACCTTCTCATAATTATTTTTGAAGTCTGGGTTTCCCTAAGGAAGCCATTTTAGTCAATTCATTTTAAATGAGGAGAGCTCCTTCTATTCTTTCGTTCCAGTGCTTTTTGTGTCTGTTGTGAAAGAGAATGTAAATCTAAGTTCTAAGACCAAGAAAATAACATGAAATTTGTAATGAAGTATGTTCTTCCTGTTGCCATATAGCTTATTGGGGTTGCTCTCATTTACTTTTGTAGTTAATAACTGTTGAAGCTCCCACTGACTAAACTAAGTCATGTAAGACATATAAAGGTACTTTAACTAATCCCATCTCTGTAAAGCCTAGTAAACTCAAAGTAGTAAGGTACATCACCACAAGTTCAAAGTACCCTCAATGGGCTCACTTCTTTTCCTTTTCTAATGACATTTTCAGATATGTTTTCACACCCGAACATCAGATGGGATGCTCACCTAACTCTATGTTGCTGATTTCATTGGGCTTGAAATAAGAGTCCTACCTGCAAATTATTGTTACATGAACCTACCATCTCCTAAAATAGTCACATGATGGTGAGAGAAGAGACATTTTTCAATTCTCAAAGGAAAATTCACATATATGTACAAAAATTTATCCACAAACTGGATTACAAACCAGGCTGCTTGATCGTATTGTCTTTTATCTTCAAGAACAGTCTTCCTATGTATTTCACAGGAAACTGCAAGAGAAAAAATTCTGAATAGACTTTTGTATGAGAAAAATACTGAACAGATTATCCTCCGAGAAAGACTTTTCCTAGCCACAGCAAATGGAAGTTGTTTTAAATACTGAGTCATCCTCTTTTCTCTTGGTTTGGGTGTATTTTGTTGGTGCCATAACTCTAACTGTTTGTTATCTGGCTCATTCAGTCAAATTGATTCCTCTCTTCAGTTTAAGGCATGTTTTTTTTTTCAATGTTTGTTGTCATTATTTGACAGGCTATGCAATGAGTCCTCTATTATTTATCACTGTAGTTATTACTAGGTGAATACATTAATCAGCCAATGATTGCATGAAGTGGAGACCTTCCAGACAACAGAGAATAGTGATTTGTCTGTCTTCTTCTGTGCCATTAAACATTTCTCAATTTTTTTGTTAATCTTTGGGACTATTTTTAAGATAATCTATGATTCTTTTCCTCCTGCCCTTGGCCAGATTGTTTAACCCAGGGTATGTTGGTATATACACTGAAGTTCACAACCTGAATGTTTTTGATCTGACATAATGACAAAATATTGAATTAGATTTCTTATTTGCAGGTGAAAACACTGAGGATTGAAAACTGCTGTGTCCTTATTTATCAGTATCATTCAGTTGCTCTTAGATTTTACAGACAAGCAAGTTATCTTCTTGCTATATCTTTTTTCCTGTACACTGATGTAAAAAGAACAGCTTGTACTCTGCAACGTCCTTTTAAATTTGTTTCTTGTTTAGCATGTAGATAGAAAAGCAGAAGGAGGGATGGTTTTAGTACTGGCTGATGTGACAAACCCACACCTGCAATTACCTCTAGTGCATGGTTACAGTTCTAGCATGGTCAGCTCTTGGTAAAATTCAAGTGTCAATTCATATATGACTTGATGAACCAAAATGAAGACCCTTGAGGTGCTGCAACATGAAGTACTGCATGTGCAAAAGATCAACAGAAAAGTCATAACATTCAGCAACTGGGTAAATGGACTGTCATCTAGGCTCAAGCACTTCCCTTTGGAATGGGCTGCCCAGGGAGGTGGTGGAGTCACCATCCCTGGAGCTGTTCAAGAACTGTTGAGAAGTGGTAGTGGGCATGGTGAGAAGGAGATCGGCTTGGTGATCTTAAAGGTCTTTTCTTTAACAATTTAACAATTCCATGTTCCCCCTCCCTCTCCAGGTTTCCCTCCCTTCAGTGCATCTGTGCTGCAGCACTGGGCTCCCTGGTACATTAATTGGGGCTGATATGGAAGCAACAAGGCTATATTTTTTCTAAAGGTTAATGTCTGGTGTAACTGCGGAAACCATGCCGTAGAAAGCAGAAAATTGAGATCAGACTTCTGACGATGTTTTGAATGTGTGTTTTCTGTTTTCCCATTTGTATGGGAACTATTGAATCACGGCCTGAACCTCTGATTGACCACCTGAGGTGAGCGCTGAGTCAGCTGCAGGGGCACAGGTGAACGCAGTTTCACCTGAGTGACCGGAAGGGTACTAGACCCCATTTAAGGGCTGACTCCCCAGCAGGAAGGATCTCTATCTGGAGATCCTCCCTCTGGGAACCCTTTTGGGAGCCCAGGATGCAGGTACAATCTTCATTTCATTTCCACTTTGTAACAGCATAATCTTTCTAATCCAATACCTTTTCGCCATACAGCCATTCTTTTGACTTCTTTTTTTCCCGGGTTATTATTTAGAATGATGAGCTTGTAGACACTAGCAATAGAAGTAAAAGGATAATTGAAGGAATTCCCTGCAGATGAGATGTATTTCTTGGAGATAACTGTTGATAGTTGTATCCTCTGGCAGGAAAACAAAATTGCTTGGTCATTAAGATTGAGCAGCAGGTGTGGATTGATGGATTCAGAGCACACACATGGATTTCCATTTCTAGATGGAATTAGTTTGTCCTTTATGTTCTTGTCAGGACTTAAAAATGCAAATACTGAAGAAAGCTGATTGATCAGTGGTATCAAAGGAAGATTTAGTAACATTAACACGTTCATCTCATCCCCTTATTTCTAATAATCTTCCAAGGTAAAGTCTTGCAGGCAGCAGGTGTGCAACTTTAGCTAGCGACCATACTCGTAGTATTCAACTTGTAAAGGAGCAACAACAAAAAAAACCAAAACAACAAACCTTAAATGCTGAAGACTTCATACACTTTGAGTATGCTAAATGAGACATACGAATAACAAGAGGAAATGGTTTGAAACTCAAAGAGGGAAGATTCAGAGTGTATATAAGGAAAAATTTTTACTATAAGGGCAGTGAGCCACTGGCATGTGTTGCCCAGAGAGGTGGGCAACATTTAATTGTATGTATATAACCTGGTAATAGGGAAATAAATAAATATAAATTTCCACCGCACTACTATTTAGGTGTAATTTTTAAAACAAAAAAGTTCACATAAAGCTTGTGATGAATACTTGAAATACAGGTAGTGTTTTAACTGAATGTATTTTCTTGCCAACTCAACTAAACATGTCATATCTGGCAATATTTTAAACTGATTTATATCAATGCAACGTACCCAGTTTGGAGTTTGAACTATGAAATGAACCAAAATACTTTACGGGAAATTAACTTGACAGCAAGAAGACAGGGAGACATGAATACGTGTTGTATTGATTTATACCTCTTCTAACTCCACGCCTCTGAAAGTGTTTTTTTCCTCCTGTATTGTTGCTGTAACAGACAGCAGTTCTGCTGCTGAATCCCAGATACAATAAAAGAAGTTTCCACAAATAACCGTCTACTCAATCTGCGAAGAAACATTACAATTTTATTCTTTGCCTGCACGAAAGATTGAGTACAAAACTAATTTCCCCGTGGAAAATAAAGCAAAAGTTGCATGGAGAAAAATGAAAAAGGAATCAAGACAGCTCCCACAGAATGCCAGAAATAAAAATTGAAGTCAAAGAATATAGGTCATGTTTCCAAAGAATTAATCAAAGATATTGGATAATTGGATCCTATGTTAAAGAGTATTGATTCTCATGCTGTTCATGCAACGTAGATAATAAAGACAAGTGTGCAATGGCGAAAAGCCCAGTGAGCTGTCTAGACTCTAGGATGTAATACCAAGAAATATCCTCTGGGTTAAATCTGTGAGGTATAAATCTTTCTGCCTGGTATGTTAAGAAAAATGTAATCTCAGAGATGAAGACAATGCAAATTACAATCAAATCTATGATTACCATTCAGGCCAGAAAAAAATAAAAATAAAAAATGAAATAAGAACATTCTTGCTCACATAAAATCACATTTGATTTCTACATTTTTGCTTAGCTAATACAGGAGCTGTTGGTCACTGCCCAAAAGAAAAAATAAAAATAGATGTAAAATGAAAAAATAAGGAACACCTTGCTCTTGACTAATGGATGCTTCATTCTTCCCCGCTGTCCGACCCTTTATGATTCTTATTCAAGAGATTTCTCCTTGAAAGTCAGTGCTATGTGTGAGCGGAATCAACAGGACACAAATGCCTGATGAAACAGAAGTGAAGCCTTAAGCACTGCCTGAATCAACCTGTGGGCTTATTTAACTCCTGTTTGTGGGATCCACCTCACCACAGCAATTTAAAAATTAAGAAAAGCAGTTTCCCTAGGGTGGAAAGATCGGTGATGAATAGAGGGAAGTGTCTGCATGACATTCTGAAACTTATGTTTCATTGCCATCTAGAGAGCTTTGGTATTGTTGGGAGATTTCACGTAAATAAATAACAGTGGTGAGATGCAATATTGTGGCTATTTTGATTAAACGAGCTTGATGTTAAGAAAATGGTATTTTGTTCCTGCCAGTAAAGCATTTTGTTTTTCTCTTTCATAACTTCACTCTGATTTTCTCTAACCTGGCAAGCTCCATTTAATTTCATTTTATTCTTTGATAGATAAGATTTTCCATTTATCATTTCTGGGAAACAGGTACAGATTGTAAGGGAGAGATCAAGGACACACATATTGCCTGGTTTTGCACTTCTTATATCTTGCAGTGCTGTGCCAATAGGCACAGAAATGATTCAGAAGAATGCCAATAACCTTCATTATTTTTTGTTTGTAATTACTTCTATAGATTTTTCACATTTTTTCACCACATATGACGTGTGCTCATATCATGTTAATTTAAACTAGCAGTTGAATTAAACCAAGACCTAGACTGCTGTTAAACATTTTGGATCCGAATCCTCTGTATTCAACATTCCAGCCCTTGCCACTGCAAGGTCAAATGCATACAAATTTCTATACATGCACGCATGAAGTATTAACATTCCCCAGAATTGTGACTACAAAGACAAAAGACATCTTTTTGTCCTGAGATGCAGGTGCTTTATTCTTCCCCATGCTTGATTCTCTTCAGGCTTTTCTTTTTTTTTTTTCTTTTTTTTTCCTTTTTCTGTATATAATACAAGTTCTGTACATCTTTGTTGTCTCCAAATCTCTCATGTAATCACAGCCATCTCTATGTAAAACCAGACTCCTCTCCTTTGCATATGTACAGCAGATTTCTACCTTCTGTAATTGATTTCTGGAGCATCAGGTTTTTGTATTTATTCTTGCTAACTGTTCAGATTAAAAGACTTCATTGTAAGAAGAGCAGACTGAACTGCCTTGGTAAGTGCATGGTGTATAAGTGGCTAAAATACTGTACAAATCTACTCGCTGCATCAAAGCATCAAACCTATATGCACGTATTCTGCTCGGACCATGTCTGCTTAGGTTGTGTTTCTGTTGGCCATTTAAATAATCCACCACACAGTGAGATTCTTGCCATGGATGTCATCACAAAATTGATGTGATGGAAATGGAATTTTCATGTATTTTCATCATGGAAAATACAGTTGCAGTAACACCCTAGAATCTTTACAGAATCGTTTGGGTTGGAAGGGACCCTTAAAAGCCATCTGGTCCAACTCCATGCAAAGAACAGGGACACCCACAGCTCCATTGGGGTCTCAGAGCCCCATCCAGCCTGACTTTGGGTGTCTCCAGGGATGGAGCACCCACTGCCTCTCTGAGCAACCTATGCCAGTGCCTCATTGCCCTTACTGTAAAAAACTTTTCCTTATATCCAGTCTAAATCTCCCCTCTTTTACTTAGAACCCATTTCTCTATGTGCTATCACAACACACTTAGAGGGAAGCTTACATACCAAAATCAAGATGACCATTCAACTTTGCTTACGCACTTTTGACATACCAGTAGAAATAACTAGCATAGAATCACTCATAATGTGTATGAGAGATTAGGTAAGAAGCCAAATGCCCCAAAATTTCTTTGTGCCCCTGGCTGCTGGGTGCTTCTCTCATCTCTTTCGAGCTTCCCAAATGGCAGTCTGTGGGCTACTTTGTATTATCCTCCCTGATCTTGTTTATTTTAGAAGCTATTTTAAGATTCTCTATATTTAATGTTGTTAGGCACTCGTTTTCAACATGCATATGTATTTAAATTTATTCAAACTCTTCCACCTCTCAGTATAGTGGCTGTCAACTGTATGCAAAACTTGACAATTACTGTAACTTACAGAACAATAACAGACTAATTGATAGGCAAAGTAAATGGAGGAGCAATGAATAGATCATCAATGCCAATGAGCTATTCAACAACCCACCTAGCAGTCATCAGATACTACCTGACATTTAGGCATTCAAATAAGCTAATAGAAATGAATATTAAAATCCAAAGAGAAGAAAGTGTGCGATCCTGCTTGCTCAGCTAAGGTTGTAGCAGAGTGGAGAACTTAAGACAGGATTTAAAGCCTGGTTCACTTTTGCTTGAACTGCCTTTATTTTAATGGGAAAGAGTTTGTAGAGAGGGACATCTCACAAAAGTTTGCTTGAGCTGCATAGCTCCATACAGGTTTCAAGGGTAGACAGAATCCAGAGAACACAATATAGTCCTTTGTCTTCTTATAGATGTACATCTTTTCAATGCTTTGGATTTCATTTCAGTATTTCTATGAAATAGAACATATAACATCATTGATTTCAGGTTGACACATCCTGCCAATTCCCAGTTGCAAGGATGAATTTTGGGAAAATAAGATGATTTTAGCATTGGAATGGGGTTTTCTAGAAGAAAGATATCACAGCCTGTTTCTTTTGAGCCAAAGGGAAAAAAAAAATCAAAACTCACTAGAAGGGAAAGGTATAAATAAGGTACTCAGATACTGTCTTGCTGTCTTAGGTATTGAGATCCATCATGGGGAGTACATCATGTTAGGTATATCTGCATGCTTATCTCATGGCTCTCCTGTCCTAAAAGACATCTCATGTCCAGCTCTGGAACATGGAATATCCCTTAAGCACAGCCTTACACCTGAATTTCTGCCAGAGCTTTACATCAAAATACAGCTGCATTCTTCAGCTGGGAAGACATCATTGAAGCTGAACCCGCAGGCACATTTTGAGATAAAATTGGGAAGATGAGAAAAGTACTAAGGATGCAGCGGAAAGGAAGAGAAACAGCCACTTCCTAAGCGATAGCACTGATAAAATAAGTTTTCCAAAACACCTTAGAGACAGAATAAATCCACAACTGCTTTCAAAATTTATTAGCAGTTCTTGGGAGTTTATAGCTTTGATTGTGTCCTCGTGACCATGTCTATTCCTAGAAAAATGTAAAATGGCAGAGTTTCAACAGAAAAGCCTGTAGTTTGTGTATCAGAAATATGGATACAATACAGAAATTTAAAGGCTGAAATGACAAGTTTAATAAGTATTTGATATAGTTATAAAATAAGACTACTAATTCTAATAAAAAAGAAAAGAATACATATCATATATTTATTTTCACCAGAAAATCAATAAGAACTTTAGAAAGAAGGTCAAGGCTATTATCACCATTTTATTTTTTAAAAAGCACCTGAAGGCAGATATTAAGCCATAACCCCTCTTGAAATTTGTTTATGACACATTCCTCTTTTATCCATCCAAAGTATTTGCGAGTCAAAGGATCCTAGAAAAATTATACCAGGTAGTTTTTTTCTCCATTTTAAAAAGCAAATGTTATTTCTTTTTCTTTCCCATGATTTGTCAGAGCAAAAGAAGGAAAAGCTTTTCAGAGTAAGGTAAGAAAAATGCATTAAGATTTTATTCAGACTCCTTTTCCTTCGTGCTCTCCATCCTGAGTGATTCCACGTAACCCAGTATGCTTCCTTGACATTAAAACAGCCTTCTGCCCATGCCCTATTCATCTAGGAATAAGCATTATTGTATTCATTCTAAGACAATGGCATCTATAGTTCAAAAAATGAAACTGCAATGAAATCTAATTATTTCCTTCCTTCATTCCATCAGGGAATTGGAGTCAGATGATCTCTGGGGTCCCTTCCAACCCAAGTCAGTCTATGATTCATTATCTGTGGTCATTGGGATATTGTTTTGCCAATCAAGAAAAAAAAATATCATTTCAAAGTAATCAGCTACGCTTACAATTTGTAAAAAAAAAAAAAAAAATCACTTTTTATGATTGTCTTGAAGTGCACATCAGCAGTTTTCAGTTGTTTCAATTGATTTGTCAAGCAACGCAAGAAATGAAAACATTCAAAGAAGTTGCTTGCTGAGTTAAGCAATTACTATTTTGTTTCAACTAACAACAGGAAGGGAAAAAAAAAGGAAAAAGGAAAGCATGCTCTAGTAGATTTTCTCCAATTTATTGACTTTACACGGCAAACATTTGCTCTCAACACCCAATGGCTCAGAAGATGGGAAGACTGGAGAAGGAATTTCTCTGTATATGATCTATTTCTCATCCACTTTGCATAACTCCTTTTGCTCACTCTGCAGTGAGCATTATTTTTGGAGTAGAGTGAAAATATGAGTGAAGAATTCTTTTTGTTATCTGAGTTTAGACAACAATTTAAATAAAAACACTAAATTGTGAAATTCTAAATATGGCTGTATTATTAAAAAAAATAATAATAATATTCTTGTCATCTTGTCACATTTGGTTTAATTTCCCATTGCTCAACCAGTCCTCAAGCCAGCGAAGAATAACTCAGTTTTCAATCATAGAATGTCTTGGGTTGGAAGGGATCTCAAGGATCACCAAGCTCCAATCCCCAAGGTTTCCAACACGCAGTAAATTATGGAGAAGCATCAATCTTCCATAGATCTGAGGACCTGAGAGAATGGCATAGAGATGCATTCGGGGAGGGTCAGGCTGGATGTGAGGAAAAGGTGTGGAACTTGCTGCCCAGCACAGTGGACTCTGCTGCAAGCTGCTGGAGCTCAGGGAGCATTGGGACACTGCTCTCAGACACTGGATTTGGATTTTGAGTAATGCTGTGTGGAGCCATGGGTTGGATTTGATGATCCTTGGGGGTCCATTCCAACTCAGGGTATACTGTGATTACAAATTAAGAACTAACAAGTAAAAACCCACCAGACAAGCTACCATTATGAATCTAATTTTAACTGGAACTGGTCCAAACTTAGTGAAATTGGACCTCTTAGTGACATAAAAGTGAAAATTTTTGAAAGTCAAAAAAAAAAAAGATTGTGGAAGAGATTTGGGAGCCAGAACATTTTTAAAAGAGCAGAGAAACAAATTACTTCTAATTTTCTAAAAATGCAATAACAGTATGAATTGAAATTTGACATAAAGTCTTCATCTTGTTGGCATAATAAGAGTTTACATGGCCTCTGTGCCTGGTTTGCTGTACAGACGTGTGTGTGTGTGCAAGACAGCTTTAAGCAGAAAAATCAGAGCACAAACGAAGGTCTTTGGCAGAGTTCAAACTCTCATTTCCCCTTTATTTGCTGCAGAGGGTGCTGTCTGCACACATTCCCATTTCTCCAGAAACAGGTGGAAAGGTTGGGAACTATGTGAAGATTGAAAACACAGATCACAGAATGTTACCAAAATGCACCGTTAAAAGGATAAACTTATATGTCAGAGTCATGACAGTGAGCAAAGCTGCCGTGGTAACCCAGTTGATAATCTAAGCAGCACAAGGCACACTCAGTGCTGATTTATAATTCAAACAAGGCTTTCATCTTTGTTAAATGACATTTTAATCTTTCTGAAATCATCTACCTAGGCAGCAGGACTGAGATGAAAACAAACCACTCTGTCCCCACCCCAAAACCGAAATTTGTTTTCATGCTGATTTTTAACCCCCAGTTTGGAGACCTGCTGCAGTGTCAGAATTTTGTTATGAAACAAGAAAGCCTGAAAGGATTTTTTTTCAGTTTGGCTGCAGGTCTTGGTTTCAATGAGATGGAGATGTCAGTGGAAGTCTTGCTTTCAGCTTAATTCATTCATCCGTTAGCATAAGAAAGCAGGATTACAGTCCCTCTATCCAGAAGAGTTTATGCGTTGTTTTGTTTAACCTGTTACAGTTTCATTTCCTCATCGTCCTAGAATCATCATAGAGTGGCTTGGTTTGAAAGGGACCTCAACGATCATCTAGTTCCAACCTCCCTTCCATGGGTTGATCACCAACTGCTAGATCTGACTGCTCAGGAATCCATAAATTCCTGGCCTGGCCATGAGCACCTCCAGGGATGGGACACCCACAGCTCTCTGGGTAACCTGTTCCAGTGCCTCACCACCCTCTGAGTGAAGAATTTCTTCCTAACATCCAACCTAAGCCCATCATCTTTCAGTTTAAATCCATTCCCCCTTGTCCTATCACTATCTAACTGCATAAAAAGCTGGTCCACCTCCTGTTTGTAAGCTCCTTTCAAGTACTGGAAGAATGCAATGGGGTCTTCCAGTAGCCTTCTCTTCCCCAGGCTAAACAATCCCAACTCCCTCAACCTTTCCTCATAGGACAAGTGTTCCAGACCTCTGATAAACTCTAAAATACAAAGCACTCCTAAGAGGATCTTTGGTATGCATGAGTATCCAATTTTCACTTACTGATTCCATTCTCATCTTATGTTTTTCATATTCCTAATGCTGAAACAGGCTGCTATGTCAGCTGTGGTGAACATGGTTTAATGGGCCGGGTGGTGATGGGTCAGTGGTTGGACAGGCTGATCTTAGAGGTTTTTTCTATTTTTAATGATTCTAGGATTCTGCGTTCATATGGTTTGATGAACAGTAGCCATACTTCACAAAACACACCATCTGGTGGGGTGTGAATGTTTTTAGGTTAGTGGGAAAGATCAAGACACCAGAGATCTTCTGTGCTAGGTATGTACATGGACCACTGTGCAGTTAGACACAAAAGGTGGAAGTGGCATCATTGTCACGATACAGAAAGCAACTGTCTCTATTCCTTCACGTGCAATCTTAGAAATCTCTCTGGCTGGATTTCAGCTGGAAGGACGTGTCTAGTGTGGACATCACTGCTTACCAGATGAAACTCTCTGAAAAGGGTCTTCTTTGGTTTTGCTCCTTTTTAATTAGCTTTACTACTTTTGCATCTCAAATTACAGGTAGACACCATCTTAAAATATCTGTCGATTCCATAGTAGATCTGTCAGCGTGCTTTGGCACTTAGGTAGCTTCATGTTCTCAGGTCCCTTGTGTGGCCAGCACATCCTTACGCTGACTCTGAATCTGACTGTTGTCTGTCCAGGAGCAGAGAGGATAAATAACTCTAAGCTCCAAGACATACAACATATCATTAAGAAGCTGACCCACAGGCAGTCTTCTTAACTGGCAATTAGAAGAAACAATTAATACAGGAATGAAGGCAATGTGCTACGAAGAACAAAGGCAGCCCAGCAGCATTCTGGCTCTAGAAGAGAACGACCTCACTAGTGTTATCCATGGAAAACAAAGTTAAAAACACTTGACTTTGCCAAATCACAAGTGAACTAGAAGCTTAAGTCTAGAGGTTTATAGGGCAAAGAAAAGTGGCAACGTGTAGCTTTTTTTGAGAAGTGGTGAACAAAAAGATTACAGCTCAGTTTCAACTTTCCTCTGGATTGGAAATATGCAGAAGGATCATGGAGGCAACGGTGGGTATTTCAGCCTCAAAATAGATTACAGCTGATTCCTGGGAGGATAGGAGCTGCACCTTCATGAGTAACCAGTGAGCATGGCTGCTCTGTGTTGCATGGAAATTTGGGGATGATTTGCCATACTTAATGTGTCCAGTTGAGTGGAAGTGGACTCTTTTTATCCCACAAAATCAGCCATCAGGGTTCAGCAAACACTTCTGAACTGTGTCTGCCAGACATTTGTCCAGTTCTGTTTTATTGTAATCACGTTGGTGTTAGCATAAAAGTATAGGACCTTAGTCTGATGAAAAACAGGTCTGGGGGAATTTTGTGAATGAGGTCCTGCATTCTGATAACAGTTATGCGGGATGAGTCATGGTGTAATCACTCTTCATCACTGAGATACATACCCTTTAATGAAAATTTGGACTCTTTGTTCCCAAGTATGGAGCACTTTGTTGCAAAGGCTAAGTGCTGTTGAAGTGGTGGTTTCCCTGTGTGAGAGGAGAGCGGACTAAAAGGCAGAGAACACAATGAGGGAGAACAACATTTAAAACCAAGAATAGATCTAACAATCATGACAGCTGAACTAAGGACAGGAGGGAAAATGAGTAATTCTGACTGCTGTTATCCCTGGTCTTTCAGCCTCTTCTTAAGAAAGCTTTGGATTTTGCCTTTATGAGCCTAAAGACTTGAAAAGACTTAGGCTTGACTGAGAGATTAACTCCTTGTGCACAGTATTAAAGCTAGTCATTTATTCTACTACCATGTAATATGTTTGTCTAGACTGCATAAGCAGAGCCCATGAATCTTGAGTTGAATCAGGTGACGAATCTCTTGCATGCGTCTTCACTAATTAATTCTTCACTGAAATACCCAGTAAAATTACAAAGTACTAGAACACTCTCCAGTTCTAATGGATATAAATTATACGCTCAAAGACAAATACCAGTTCACTGAATTGCTTGACAGCCTTGCTTAAACTGAACTTAAGTATAAATCAAACTAAATAAATTCATCTTTAGAAAATATAAATGAAAAGCCTCACAAAAGTGCCAAATTTTATCTATTACATACAATAAGTATGCTTCATAGAAAGACAACAAATCACTTTGGGATTTGGCTTTTCTTGCTAGTGAGAACTTTATTGAGATAAGTGGGGATTTTCATAGAATTATAGAATGGCTTGGGTTGGAAGGGATCTCAAGGACAATCAAGCTCCAACCCCCATGACACGAGTAAAACTTCCAGATCTGAGTCAGTACCAATCCTGTTCAGCAAAATGATAGTAAACAAGTCATAATCATGGCTCTGAATGCAGTGGTACTAGTTCTTCTTCACAGTACATATGCTGATATTGTGTCTGCTGAAGATAACACCATCACACACTTTCAGTTTACATTTTACAGCTTGTTATTTGGACTATCCAGTAGGCTGGGAATGTATTTTATTTTTCTTTATGTAAAGACCATCCTCTTATCTCTCTTTATGTATATAGATGTGATCTGTGTAGGACAGAAACCCTCTGCCTACAGAATGATCCATGTCTTCACAGTATCACACCATTCCTTACCAGCTTGTCATGCCAATAAAACAGACCAAACTTGTTCTGAATACATTTACACCTTTGAAACATTATTTTTTTTACTGCATCACTGCTTAACTTCTCACCACACCTGACTGTATTTACTTAAACATCTTTTTTTTTTTTTTCTTTTTTTGATGGTGTATAAATAGCTGTTAGTTTTACTTCTTGTCAGACTTAATTACAGGATTCACGCTTCCTTAGCTACATGTGCCTTTGCTGATGTTTAACCAATTTTCTTTGCTTGGGAAGAGGAGGGTTTGCACAAAAGCTCTGATTGTGCTAAGAATAATTCCATCTGAGTTTCTGGCAGATTTTTCTGCTAGACATGTATGTCTGTGTGCTTGCAGCCATTATCATGATCATCATTAACTGGCAGCCAAAATGATATAAATGGGCAAATAACAGTGAGTCACCAACAGTCTGATCCCCTGAAATGCAAAATGCCATATTAATACCTTCTCTTACCTTGTGGAACATATGGTTCAACATATGGTCTAATCAGTAATCCCAAACTCATTTGTTGTACAATGTTTGTAGATCTTTTCAGGAAGCAAATAACATCAGTAAAGGTCAGATCTGCAAGTACACAATCTTTCTGTAGACAAAATAAGAACAAAGAAGAAGGAGAGTTGACAAGTGTTGGTGAGTTATTCGTGTTCCTCATTCATCCAAGCGCATGCATTCTGATAAAAGAGTTGGAATTTCCAGTGGTTTGGGGTGGAAGCAGTTGATTGCCAGAATCTGACAGTGAAGGACCTCTGTCTTCACACTTGAAGTCTTTTCAAAGTGCTTAGGCCAAGTGGTACCCTGCGAATCTTGCTCAAAATAATTGCACTGAACAGTTTCTCTTGTTTGGAAGAAACATATTTCTATGCCATTCAGTAGAGTGCCAGAAAGACCCTTTCTGAGATAATTTCTTTAATTCTTGAACTGTTTTACACTTTCTATTACCTTTTTAACAACTGCAGTGACACTCCCAGGATGTTTATTACCTCTTTGCTTTGAACAAGCCTGTATTTGTTCACTACTGGGTTGCTAGCTAATATTTTTTGTTCATTCATCACTACTGTGAGTCACTTCTATTTTAATTCATCACTGAGTACTTCCATCTTACTGATGAAGTCAAAATGACAATTTGTTTCATGCGGCAGCATAGTAAACACTGAATAAACTTCATTTCTATTTCTCTTCCATTTGTGGGGAAAATATTTGCATATTTGAACACAGGTGCCAAAGGACATGGAACCAATATAGACAACTGAAAACCTATGTTGGTTTTGACTTTCAAGTTTTTGTAGGCTGTTCTTGTGTATTTCATTCTAGAGTCTCCCTATCAGTATATAATGATTTACTTTTTCCTTTATCAGCCTTCCATATTATTTTTTCCTCTGGTAAGGTCCTCCAGCACATTAAAACCAAGAATATACCATGTTCAAATTATGAACTAAGAAATAATTAAGCAGTAGTGCACAGTCTTAGTGCTGCAAAATTAGCAGAGTCCAAAACACTCAGGTACGGAGTACAGCTCCTGCAAAGAGAGCATTTCCCAGTCAATTATGTAGTATATGTAGCTCCTTACTTGAATTGATTTAGAAGAATCTTAGAGCTGCTTTACTTGATTGTTATACTATTCCAGTGGGTTGACCAAGTGTCTTTCTTTTTTTTTTTTTTTTTTTTCCTTTCTTCTTTCTTTTGCCTTTTTTCTTCATTTTTACTTCTTTTCTCCTTTTCTGCCACACTTTTTCCTTCCCTCTTCTTCCTCCTTTCTTCTTTCTTCTCTTTTTACTTCTTTCTTACATTCTGTATCATAAGGTAAAAGTTTTACTTTATAAGGTAAAAAATCAGAGAGAAGCAGTTCAAAATAAATGCTCTGTGGTTTCAGGTTCTGAGATTTCATCTTCAGGCATATTGGCCACATTTGTATTCAGTGCATTTCAGCCTTTTATTTTTTTTTCTTATTTTTAACTTTTGTTTTCACTCTCATATAATTTCCACATGATACAATTAAATATTAAGCTAAACAAAGAAATTAAATGTATTAAACACAACTATCCTTCACAAAACTCTGAAAGAGTACTGTATAAGACACTACCTTAAGGAGCCGGCCAAAAACAGAACAAAGTTTTCTTTCAAGCTAATAAGGCAGACTCTCAATCTATGGAAAAGAGAAGAAACTATTTCTTTTCAGCAGCTACAATTCCCAAGATTTTAAACCTACATCCTCAAAGACCCAGTCACCCCTCCATGCTGTAAATATGGGGTAAATCCATCTCCAGGTTGGATGTTATTTTCTTAGATGAGGCTATGAGTCTTTTATAACCATGGCGATTAGATATTTCTTACAGAAACTGCAGCTTCAGTGCTAGAATGAGCTGTGTTCCCCTTTATTTAAACTCACATTCATGGATTGAAGGCAACTGACTTTACAGTGCTGCTAATATGCTCACCAGGAAAAAAAATTAATAGTAAGATGTAGAATCATAGAATCATAGAATGGCTTGGGTTGGAAGGGACCCCAAGGATCATCAACTTCCAACCCCCTGTCACAGGCAGGACCACCAACCTTCACATCTGGCACTTGCCCAGTCTGCCCAGGGCTCCATTCAACCTGGTCTTGAACATCTGCAGAGATGGGGCATCTACAGCCTTTTTGGGCAGCTGTTCCAGCACCTCGCTGCTCTCTCTGTGAAGAACTCCCCTACGGCATCTAATCTATATCTTCCCTCCTTGAGCTTAAAACCATTCCCCCTTGTCCTATCACTGTCTGTCCAAGTAAAAAGCTGTTTCCCTTCCTGTTTATAATCCCCTTTTAAGTACTGGAAAGTTGCGATGAGGTCACCCTGCAGCCTACTCCACCTGAACAAACCCAGCTCCCTCAGACTTTCTTCACAGAAGAGGTGCTCCAGCCCCCTGCATATGAAAATGTACAGAGTAAGTAACAGGGATTTCAGATGTTACCTGGGAACTCTCCAGTTGAAGAGACCAGAAAGTGTGGGATGATCACAGTGGCTTTGACAGTGACTTTTTTAGCTCTCTTCTTCATGTCTTTGGGTTTTTCATGCATTTCTAAACCACAAAAACACATCAATGTCAGTAAGTGGAGCACAGGTGTTATGGGGAGCAACTGAGAGAACTGAGATGGTTCAGTCTGGAGCAGAGGAATCTCAGTGTATCACAGAGTCATAGAATCACAGATTGGCCTGGGTTGAAAAGGACCACAATGATTATCTAGTTTCAACCCCTCTGCTCTGTGCAGGGTCGCCAACCACCAGACCAGGCTGCCCAGAGCCACATCCAGCCTGGCCTTGAATGCCTCCAGGGATGGGGCATCCACAGCCTCCTTTGGCAACCTCCACATCCTCCTTGTTCCAATGCGTCACCACCCCCTGAGAGAAAAACTGCCTCCTAATATCTAACCTGAACCTTCCCTGTCTCAGTTTAAAAACTATATATCCCCTGTCTCAGTGTAGATCATATCACACACTGCAACTCCCTGAAAGGAGAGGTAGGAGCAAAGTGGGGGTCAGCCTCTCCTCTCAGTTAGCAGTGATAGGATGGGAGATGGTGGCTTTAAGTTGCACAAGGAGAGGTCCAGGTTGGATATCAGGAAACATTTCTTCTCTAAAAGTGCGGTCAGGCACTGGCACAGGCTGCCCAGGGAGGTGGTGGAGTCACCATCCGTGGAGGTGCTCCAGAACTGTGGAGATGTGGCACTGAGGCATGTGGTCAGTGGGCATGGTGGGGTGGGTTTGGGTGGGACTAGGCAATTTTGGAGGTCTTTTCCAACCTTCATGATTCCATGACTCTAAGTCATAATCAGCTTGGCACAGAAATGAGCAAGCTCTTATATTAGACAGGAAATTCATATACATTTGGAACTTCATTGAAACAAAAAAAAATTTGAATATTTTCAAAAGTTTGGGGATGAAAAGTTCTGGGAAAATTTTCAGAAACATTTTGCCATTAAATTGTATTTTCCTGTACTGGAGCACTTTAGCATACAGGAAAGATTCAGTAATCAGCAAGAACAGAAAGTCTCAGCTATTCTTTTGTTCATTAAATGTCTTCAAATGGTCTGGGCTAGTTACTTCACTCTGGGACACTTACAGGGCTAAGAGGCATTAGCAGTTATTTCTGACTGTTTTTGGATGATGATTGAGCTTTCAAAGGTGGAAGAAACCACCTTAAAACTAGAGAGGATCATGAATGCATATAGAATAACATCTGCTTTTGCAGAGAACTCTCTTCCCTCCAGAGAAAAGAGTTTTGCAAAAATTATTTTGGCAGAGATACGATTTGCATTTAACTATCATAGTTATTATTACTGCTGAAGATGATGTACTGCAGCTCTGATGCAGTGGTAAACCAGTAAATAAAGTGTTTATTTGGCCTTTAACCTTTCAAGGGGAAAAAAATCATTAAAAAGTATAACAGCAATGCTCAGCTACACAGGTACTACAGCAACGGCTACATAGCCTCAGTGCGTTGGAAACATTGCACACACTTGAATATGAGATTTTGATCTGGTATTTCCTGCTAGAAGTACACAGTGTTGCTGCTGAGGCCCCTGATGAAAAGTAGGGATCTGTGTGTAATCCTGTAAAACAATCGGCAGTGTCATGTTGCAGGAATGATGCTGCTATTCAGAAAGAATAATACACAGATTCTTGTACTTGATTGGGTACGTATCTGTTATTTCCGTTTAGAAACTCAATTTGGACTTTCACATAGAGGCTTTTAAAAGAATAATGCTAAGTCCTTTACCATATGGGCTAGAATGATAAGGAGCTTTTCATTTAATAATTGCTTGCCCATATCAATAAAGATGGAGCACATTGCAAATCTGAAAGAAGACACAGTGCAGATCCATTTAATACGCACTTCATCCATAGCTCTTTGCAAAGACTATGATTCATCAATGAAAAGAACAATTTCCACGTCTGAAGCAGTTTTTTTATTGTGTCTCTGAGTACCTCACATTCAGTGGAGAACTGCCATTTTCCAACTCACATTTATGTCACAAGTTAAGCGAATAACTTATCTGAAGTGTTTAGTGTACAGCTTGGAAAACACAGAGAGATCCAGAGAATGGGAGAAAATTAGCATCCCAGGGAGCATAAAAAGCTCATGTAATGCTGAAGATCCAAATAATCTCCACTTGAGACCTCTAAAAAATACACAGAGGTCCATGAGCAAGCAAACTCACAGAAGTTATTATGCTCCATAATATCTGATAATATCTGAGTTTTTCCTAAATTGAAAGTTTTATCATGCTATAATAGCTGTCTTGTAGGCTGTGTGAAATTTTGGAGGACACTTTGGAACACTGCATGTGAAGAGTTAGACACAAATGGAAAAAAAAAAAAAAAGAAAACAGCATTAAAGCTCAATTTACTGTGGGTAGATAATGCAGCACAACTTGTGCTTCTATGGATATACAGAATTTTCCCAGAATTTTCCCAGAATGCTGTTACAAATGTAATCTAGGTGTGGTTATAATCTTTGTGTGGTTATAATATCTGAAGCAACGCCTTGGAGGTATTCTCACCTCTGAGGTGAGAAGGCACCTGGTGAAGTGGAGATGACAATAGACAACCTGTACATAAGCCATTGGCGCTGTTTCCCAGGAGATGAGTGTCAAGTCTCATCTCATTTAATAGTTTATTTTACATATTGGCACAAAATGAGACACTGTTAATTTAATTTCCTGATGACACGAAGCTAGAAGGCATCTTCTATTCAGAGAAACAACAGGACTTCATAAGCTAAAATCTGGATGACCTTGAAGAATGGACTTAAAGTTCAATTAAATTTGATAGAAATAAATGTAAGATTATGTGCTTGGAAGTGGACAGTGTGCATTTCTGTTGTGAACTGCAAGTTTACCAGTTGGAAATGAGTGAGAAAGGAGAAAGACTGTGTAGTGTGGTTGGTAGCACGGTGACTGAAATGTTGGAGCAATGCACCAGCAGAGAGGCTGAATGCAATAGCCAATAACTATTTCTGGTAGACTCAAGAGATAAGCACCCTGGTTTTAGAAACACTTCATTTGAAACATAGCTTTCAAATATGGGTGTTTGTGATCAGAACAAATCTTGAAAAGGTATACAGAGTTGTCTCAATCAAGGAGACTTGATTCAGTGAGAACCCTCATAAGATAATGGAGTTGGGGAAAGTCAGGCTTACTGGTCAGAGATAAGAAAAGCTAAGAAGAGATTTGCTTGTTCTCAATCAGTACATCAGTGGAACAAATTCCAGGGG
>PPHD01000466.1:52181-64447 GCA_002909625.1 Bambusicola thoracicus | reverse complement strand
CCCCAGCAGCACTCTGCTCTGCCAATGCACACTCTGGAGGTGCCACCTCCTCCCTCGTCGCTGCAGCACCGTGAGAAAGCTGCCCCACCGCCGCCTTTGGGGTGACTCAAACCCTCTCTGAGCAGACCCAGCTCCCTCCAGGCGATGGGATGGGGGTAGGGCCGATCTTTATAAGAATATGGGGGATTTGCACGGGAAAACCGCTTTGCCCTCTTTGTGATGGGCTCAGGCTCTCCCCAGGTCTTTTTTCTTTTAATAAGGAAATTATTCGGCCTTTGAGTAATCGTTAGTCTTTATTAAAGTCATTATTAGACTTTATTACCAAGATGAAAAGCACAGATCTGGAACGGGAATGGGGACGGGAGCGCGCCTACGGCTCCGCGTGCGGCACAGCGCCATTGGCCCCGCCTCCCCGCCAAGCCACGCCCCTTCACGGGGCCACGCCCCCTCGCCTCAGCACCACCCACTTCGCGCGTTTCTGGTCCTTTTTGTCCCCTCTCGGCCGCCGTCCCCCCCCCTCCGTGCGTCGGGGGGCGGGGCGGGGCGGCGCGGGGGGGGTGGGAAGATGGCGGAGGCTTCCCCGCAGCCGGGCCGCTTCTTCTGCCACTGCTGCTCGGCCGAGATCGCTCCCCGTTTGCCCGTGAGTCGGAAGAGGCGCGGGCGCGGCCAAGACGGGGTCGGGGGAACCGCGGGGCGGCGCTGGGGCGGGCAGAGCCCCGCGGGACGGGCACGTGGGGATGAGGCCTGGGGGGCCGGGCCGGGGCCGAGGGGCGGTGGGGACTGCGGCGATTGGGGGGCGCTGAGCGGGACGGGGAGGCGGAGGCCGCGGGGCCGGGCGGGCGGGTCCGAGGAACGCCGCTGCCTTCCCGCGTTCCTTCCTCTTCCCTTCCCCCTTCCTTCCGAAGGACCCGGCCGCCCCCCGCCGTTCCGTGGCTCCGCGTTGGGCCCGCTGAGCTGAGCGAGGCCTCGGGTTGTGCCGCTTCGGATGGTGCCTCTCGGGGCCTTCCCGAGGCCTCTGCCGGGGGGACGGGCCGGGCCGCGCTGTGGCGCTGGGGCACCGGCGGTGCGGGGGTGGCGGAGGCCGGGGCAGGGGGGAGGTGAGCTCTGCACGCAGCCCGGCGCTGCTGCGGCTGCCGACGTGGGACTGCTTCGCACACCGGGCTGCTCAGCTGCCGAAGGTTGGCGTTGATTCGAGGATCCCACGGGTGTTACTGAGTCTGTCCTGAAACCTTTCGCAGCGTCTCGTCAGAATTAAGGCGTCGCTTTTGCTTTTTAAATCGTTCCTTGCATTCTAAAAGTCGCTGCTCTCATGCCTGTGTGTGTTTACTTACCGTGGTTGCTTCGATGGGGTGAGTTTGGGTTTGAAACGTGCTCTGTGTTTTTCCTCTCTCAGTGCTTAGGTGAGGGTGGGCCTTGGTGGCAATTGAGCAACGTGTGTTTGAATCTGAGGACTGAAGCTGCTGATAACGTCCCTGCTGAGCAAACAGCCCGGCTGGAGAAAGTGGCTCAGGAGCTGAAAGGCCGTAATCCAGGAGCAGGATTCACTTCTTTGTGTTCCAATGCCCCGTGTTGGGCTTGGGGCAGCAGAGCACATCTGGTAGCGAGCATCAGGCTCTGGCAGGGAGCTGACAGCTTCTTTCATTGACAGATCTCGTGAGCAGATAGTTAACGGGCTCGTTTCAGGATACAAGCTTGCTGGTTTTACTTCCCAATTCTCGCTGCTGAATAGCATAGCATGCACTGGGGAAGGATTCATTTAAACAACCTGAGAAACAATGAGCTGTGACATTTGTGCTGTTCCAGCTGCAAAGGGATTTGCTGATCTCTACATTCAGAGCCTGTAAACAAAGAGAAAACAAACCTATGCAGCTCCCTTATATGGGAGAGGTGAGAGGATTGCATGGCTGACTTCTTAAGTGTGTCGAGTGTAATAATTTATCCTGATGATGTATGGGTGAAAAGTAAGCCAGAAAGAGGTTATTGCAGGGATAATTGATGTGTTTTCCTGTAGAGTGTGCAGGAGTTCCTGTATGCTGGTGAATTGGTACAGAAATGTTCCTGAAATGAAACATTGTGTAAATTCTCTAGATGGAGTTATTTCACAATCGCCATCCTAAGGAGCCCTGCCCAGAGGAGGGAGCAGCAGCTTCTCTGTCTTGGAACTGGAGGGTGTCTGCTGCTTCCTTATCTTGCTGGGCAGACAGAAACAGGGCTGAGTGGATCTCTGGCCCTGCTGCATTTTGCCTGGGTTTCATCTTTCTTCTGTCTGTGATGGCTCGAGAAGCAAAGCCCACACAGCTGTCAGCCTCTCCCCTTCCTGGGAATGCACTGACTTTGCTTTGTGCCGTAGGACAACTCGGATGCAGCAGTGGCAAGGGTGTGAAGTTTCCACGTGGGGCCTTGTGTCTCCCAGGTCCTGTGCCACAGCAGCCCTGAACCAGGCTCAGTTTGGGGCTGGGTGCAGCATCTGTCGCTTCCTCTTGTGACTCAGTGGTGCCGTGTGGTGTCACTTCTTCTCATGTGGCTGCCTTGTGCTAAACAGCCAAGTGATTCCCTTTGGTGAGCCGAAGTGCTCTGGGCTCCTTCTGGCTGCAAGTGTGCTCACACAGTATAAATTCCTTGCCGACACCAAGAATTGAGGGGTGGGGGGGGGAGTGACTGTAGCAAACTCTTGAGGAATCCTGCTCCGAATACACAGGCTGTTTATTCTGTCACATTCAGTCTTCAGTATTAAAAGCCACAAGGGTGGCAGTAGCTCTCTGTAATGAGCACCGAGCGTGGGAGTGTGACATTCTGGTATTGTGTGCTGCAGAATGACCCACTTGTGTCTCTTCGAGCTCTTAGTGCTGGGAACCCCAGACGACATCAACCATAGCTTTCCATTAAGCTCTTCCTAAGCGAGAACCGTGCTGTAATTAGCCTGATTCCCTCCTCGTCTCATTCATTAGGATGCTTTGGCCTCCTGGGGGGTGGTGGGGGGTAGGCCCACAAACAACACATATTTAAAGGGCAGTGTTTTAGTGTTCACCTTCTGGGAAAGCTGGTGGGTTGGCTTTCACTTCACTCTGAACTGCAACACATGTTACCTCATGTTTTGTCTGTACTGGGGATCAATTAGTATTATCCACATCTTATATAAACCCAAGTTCAAAGCAGGTTCAGGCTTCACAGTTTCCCTTCCTGGTGGGGTGATGGGTGGTTTGGGGGTCCTTCTGGCTCTGCAGTCTCTGCTTGCCATCTGTGCCAAGTCATACTGATAGTGGATGTACTTCTTAATATAGTTTTCACAGCAGCTCTGTTCTATCTGCATTGGCTGGCCAAACCATTTTCACTCTTAAAATAAAGGTAAATGGGATTTAAAACTGGGTTAGAGAAGTGCCCAAGCCAGGTGGTGAGAGGAGTTCTTCTGTCTACCTAATCAGTCAAGTATCTTAATTTGGGCAGAGTTCCCTTCCTAACAAGTACAAGGTGGGCTATTTGTTTGGATTCTTTTGCATTCTACTGTAAGACTGGTGTGATCTGGGGGGATTTCAGACTGTCTGCCCCTCTGATCTGGTTGTTTGTGCAGTAAAAGTGAACCGTGGTGTCACCACAGGGTAGAAATACAGCATCTTGCATCTAATCCCCAAAATAAAGCTGCTACTTAAGATGCTGCAGGATGGCTTTCCTGGGGAGATGTGGTAGGCTCCTGGGGGCTGTCATACCAGGTGGTGTTCTCTTTATCACAGTATGGGTTTTGCCAACTGCTTGCTTTTCTCATTCAGTGTTTCTTCTCCTGCAGGACTACATTTGCCCACGGTGTGAATCTGGTTTTATTGAAGAACTTCCCGAAGAGCCAAGGTAATGTGCTGCTCCCAAAGGCTGTTTCCAGGGTGCATTTAGTCTACTCTGCTCTTTTTTGAAGTAAAAGGCAGTGTCACATACTACACAGGTTTTAGTTCTTCTGGCCAACATTCGGCCTATCTTTCTTTACTATGGTTATGTAGTGCTTAATGTGCATAGCCTGCATCTGCAGGTAAATCAGCAGTGGTAAAGGGCAGCAGGAGGAATGTGTTGATTCAAAACAAACAGGAAAAGGTGTCAGAGGCTCTCCTCATGGCATGTGATAGCTCTTAACTGCTTTGAGTCATCAGGGCAGAGATAACATGAAAAGGATATTAAGATGCTTGAATGCATCCAGGGGAGGATGGTGAAGGGCTGGCAGGCATGTGCTGTGAGGAGGGGCTGAGCACGCCTGGGTTGTCAAGCCTGGAGGACCGGAGGCTGAGAAGCGACCTGACTGCTCTCTGCAGCTGGGGAAGTGCTGAGGGAGGTCTGTTCCCTGCTCACCGACAGTGGGATGCGTGGGAGCAGCACAGAGATGTGCTGGGGAAGTTCATATGGGGCATCAGGCGAAATTTCTTTGCTGAATGAGGCTTCCTAGAGGTGTTGCTGGTGCCCTGTGCCTCAGTGTTTGAGAGGCACTTGGGCAATGCCGTCAATAATGGGCCCTAACTTTGGGTTAGCCCTGAAAGAGGTCTGGCAGTTGGACTTGATGATCTTTGTAGGCCCCTTCCAGTTCTATTCCAGCTGTCCAAGAAGAGGAATCTGCAAAATGGGGACTGTGTGTAACATGGTTTGAAGTACTAGTAGCACTACACCTTGACTGAGACTTTGGACTCTGCACTGAAGCAGCTGAGATCTGTATTCACATGTTTTACTGGTGACTGAGCAGTGGCACTGCTCTCTGTCAGTGTCAGAATAGGCAAGAGTGAAAGTGCCCAAATGTTTCAGATGCATTTGCCAGTGGTCAGACTGAACAGCAGAGTCAGGCTTGCACACACACAGCTTGGGATGTGTCTCAGATGCACGTTTATAGAGCTGGCATTGGGGTGGTCTTCACAGACTGAGGTTTCTGTACTGAGAAGGTGATGTTTTGTCTCACTGCACCAACCCAGAGGTGGAAAATCAGCCCTGGGTGATCCTTGCTCTGTTGGTGACTGGCTGTGACCTTGGAGAGACTCTCTTAATTGCTGAACCTTTTGGGTTTTGTTACCTACAATGTCAAAGTGCAGACCTGGAAACTGAGTAGCAAACCTTCTTGCAGCAATCCAAAAGCAGAAGCCTGGTGGCATTAGGAGTTTTTCCCATTCGGTCACATGTTTTGCAATAGAGAAGTTCCTTTGACTCAGGATTAGACTTAAGCACATCTGGGTCATAGTGGTCAGGGTTTGTACCTTAAACCTTCTCCTCTTGGTGCCCCAGGGAACCAGCTGACTTGTTTGAGGTGGATTGTGCAGGGAATCTTTGCTTGGTGGATCAGTCACTTTTCCCTAACTTCATCAAACTGGAATCTGAGAGGGTGGGGGAAGACGGGTGATGATGTGAGTGATGAGGGTTACAGAGAGTGAAAAATGAGAATTCCTTGGGACAAGGAGAAAATGAGCATCTGAGGGCAGACTGATTTCTGTAGGTCCAGAGCAGAAGGGCGGGTGAGCTGACCTCTGTGGCTCCTTCCAGCTCTGACTAACTTCCTGTGTGCTGTTACCAGCAGCTTTGCTGTTTGCTCATCGTGTCAAACTCATGTCCCTCGATTCCCTCTGCTGGGAAAATCTTTTCACAACACCCTTCTGACACTTAGCACTGCTTGCTTTCTTCTCAGGAACACCGAGAATGAAACTAGCTCCTCTGCATCAACCAGTGATCAGAATAGGCATCCTTTCGAGGTAAGTTTTCTCTCTCTTCAAAGGTTTTCTTCCTTGCCATTGAATCAGAGTGTCTTTCCATTAGTGTATTGTTTAATACCTCCTCTAGTCAAAATCTAGGGAACATTTAATGGCATCTACATGCTGCTCCTGGAATCTTTGCATGTAATATTTTTGATAGGACCATCATGTGTATCTTGTTGTGAGGGGGGCTTAGCTGGGAGTTAAAGAGCTGGCTGGGTGTGTTGCTATGCAGTAGCATGCAGTAGCTACAGAGGAACCAGAGAAGTCTGAGTTTCTGTTCCTCCCTCAGCTACTTCTGAGCATGCACTGAGCACCTGTATCAGCCAAGGGCTCTGAAGACACAAGTCACTGTTGGGAGGCTGGGGAAAGACCGCAAAGCTCATCTGTTTCTGTTCTCATCACAATCTGCTCTCGATTTCTCTCCCTCCCAGAACGTGGATCAGCACTTGTTCACTTTGCCGCAGGGCTATGGCCAGTTTGCCTTTGGGATTTTCGATGATGGCTTTGAGATTCCATTTGGGTCCAATGTGCAGTCAGAAGACAACAGAGACTCTGAGAACCGGAGGGAGAGAGAGCATCAGTCCCGGCACCGGTACGGTGCGAGGCAGCCCCGGGCTCGTCTCGCCACACGGCGTGCTGCTGGCAGGCACGAGGGTGTTCCCACACTGGAGGGGTAAGAACAACTGTTGGGATTCTTGTGCAGAAAGCCTTGTTTTTCACTGATAAGTTCACCACAAACGTCTCTTATTCCTCTGTTTAAGTGTAAGGCTGTGCGGTGTGACTGTCCTGCATGCATGCCCAGCTGTGCCCTCTGTGAGCTCAGGCTTCTGCTCAGCATGCCACGCTCTTGCCTTGAGTTCTAGGGGCTTTTCTACCTGGGCACAACAACCTAAACTGCAGTGAGGCTGGAAGGTTTGACCCTTCAACACACATTGAGAAAGCATTTCCTGGTCATCACTGGATATTGTGAAAATGTCATACTGGCTGTGAGGAAAAAACATCATGAAACTCTAGAGAACAAGACTGCAGTTTCCTTACAAGTATCCTGTAGACACTCTTGCTGTCTCTGTCAGAAATTCCATCTGGGTAAAGCATCCAGTCTTCTCTTTGACAACGAATAACCAGTTTATTCTTTTCCTCTTGTTCTCTCTGATGATGTGACAGCATTTAGCCACTTCTTCCATGTCAGACTTCTGAACTAGGAGCTAGCAGATGCAGGTTCTTGCTTAATCCTGGTTTTCTTGTCTTTCAGAATCATTCAGCAGTTGGTCAATGGTATTATTGCACCTACAACAATACCAAACTTAGGACTCGGTCCTTGGTGAGTTGAAGCTCAACTGTTCTTTCTGAGGTTGCTGATACTTCTGCCTGAATTTAATCGTTGTTCTTATTCTTAAAGGGGAGTCTTGCATTCAAATCCAATGGACTATGCCTGGGGTGCTAACGGCCTGGATGCAATTATTACACAGGTAAAATTAGCACTACAATGGAGCCTCGGGTCCTCTTGGGTAGTGCTCACTAAGCTGTCAGCACCCATTGTGCTGCAGCAGGAACAAGTCAGTGAAGGCATAGAAATGGGAGCTGAGGTCCACAGTGCAGGGGATGCTGGATTCAAGTGCCCTAGTTTGATAAACGAACAGATTCCGCGTGCTGCTGAGCTCACATCTTTCTGCCTTCTGTGGCCTATTGTTTTTTCAGCTACTAAATCAGTTTGAAAACACTGGACCACCGCCAGCAGACAAAGAAAAGATCCAGGCCCTCCCCACGGTACAGATCACACAGGAACACGTAGGTGTGTATATCTCTTCCAGCGAACTGTTCACAAAGAGGGCTGTGAAAATTCTGTTTTAAACACTTTCTTGTGATTTTAATTTTGTCTGCTGGTACCTCCGAGGCCTAAAACATCTCAAAGTTGGGGAGAAAGCTGAATTATTGCTCTCTGCTATACTCATGCAAAGGAAAGGGCAGAGTAGACTGGTTGGATTTGCCCTGGGGAGGCAAACTGTCTGTTCCAAAGAATTTCAGTGTGAATAGAGTTGAAAAAGCACATGCACGCTGATGGGCAGGGCTGCAGCTCTGTGCTGGGATGTGCTGACAGCTCTACCAGGCTTTACTGTAAGCTGGGTGAGAGTTTGTTGGTTGGAGAGATGCAAATCAAACGCTGGATGCTTTGTCACAGCTATGTGTATGTGTACATACATCTCTTCATTGAGCGTGTTTTGTGTGGCAGTACTGTGAGGAAGGGAACAGTGATGCAAACCCAGGACAGTGGAAGGGGGAGTGATGGTGGTAGGGACTACAAAGCAGCAAGCATTCCCCTTGCAAAGATGAAGCAGGAAAGGGGACAGAAACCACAAGAGCTGTTTGGGAAGGTAAAGGGCGAAGGTGATGGCATTGTTTTCTGAGGGTGATCAGGTACTTCGCTTTCTGCTTTGTTGTTCAGCTGTGTTTTCCTTTCCATTTACCATACAGATTCTGGGTTAGAGTGCCCTGTGTGTAAAGAAGACTATACAGTGGGGGAGAATGTCCGACAGTTACCTTGCAATCACCTATTCCACAACAGCTGTATAGTCCCTTGGCTGGAGCAGGTGAGTGCCTTCTGCATGGCTCTCTTGGGTTTTGTAGCACTTGGATGTTTTCTGGTGGCACTGTTTTGCTCTGTAAATGTTTTTTTACACCCTCACGATGTGGCCTAAGCATGAACAGGAGTGTAGTCTTCAGCCTTTTCCTTGAGAACTGCTCCTGTATTGTTTATAATCCGGTTTCCCTTATTTCTTGTTTTGGCTTTTTGTCTGCTCTCCATAGCATGACACGTGTCCTGTGTGCCGGAAGAGCCTAAGTGGACAAAACACTGCTACAAACCCCCCTGGACTCACAGGGATGAACTTCTCATCATCATCCTCCTCCTCTTCTTCCAGCTCACCAAGTAACGAAAACTCATCGAACAACTCATGAATCTTAATCCAACCCTCTGTCCCTGGGGCCCTGTCCATTCTCCTCCTTCCCTCCCCAGCCAACATAAGCAGCAAAAGGGGCTTCCAGAGCAGAGCGAGGGGAGGGTAGCAAGGGGGAAGCAGCACCCCCCAGAATTCCCTTTTGAGTTCTGAAGACACGGAGACTCTGGATCCTTCAGAGATGAGAAGCCTCAAGTTCTGTCACGGGGGAAAGAGCTCTGTCTGTTAATAAAATTCATCCCTTGGCCACGTGGACTTTTCACAATTGCAATGAAAGGCTGCGGTGCTCCACAGGTGGGAAACCTGAGGCACTGAGCTGAGGTGGTTGCAATTCTGAACGGAAAGGTTCTTTGTAAGGTTTTGAATTTGAGATTCCTTTTTTTTAATAATAATAATAATTATTATTATTATTATTGCTTTTCCTCCTCCTCCTCCTCCCCTTAGATGCTATCTCTTCTGCTTTGGAGATTGAAATCTGAAAAATGAAAGCATAATGATACTGCCTCCCTCCCAGGGTCTTCACCTGGGGAGGGCAAATAGTTGTCACTGAGCAAATGAACTCTTGAAACGGACCCCATTATCCTTCCCTTTCCCCCCCCCTCATCTCGAGTCCCATTTATTTTTCTTTACAACCTCGCCCTTCTGCTACTCGACACTGAAAAGGGGGTTTTTATAATTTTAAATTATTACTGCTGTTTAAATAAATGGACGTTTCAGCTCAATGAGACGTTATGCATGATTTGGAGGGAAAACGACAGGGTAAGGTCTCCAGAGACTGCTGTGCTGAGCAGCCTGGTTTCCACCCAAGGGCAGGCTGGGCTTGTCCGAGCCCTCCTGGCATGCTGAGTGCAGGTATGCTGGGAGCTCCGGGCTTCAACGTGGCCAACAGCCCTCTCTGTGCATTGGCAGCCTGGGGGTTGTTGAGGGGCTGGCTGCAGGATTGTGACTAAAAAGCATACTTGCCCGGTCCTTTTTGTATTTTTTACATCTCCCTGTTGCTGTTCTGAACAGACTTTTCCACTGTTTAACATCAGGACTGGGCGTGCGTCAGTGCGAGGACCAGCCAGATCTCATTGTGATCAAATAATATACAGGAAAAACAAGATTTTGGAGAGGAGGGGGAAAAAAAAAAAGTATGTATTTGGAAGTTACTTAAAATACAGCTGATTAAAAGAAAAAAGGAGAGAGAGACGAAATACCTGGGTGTGTTTGACAGTTTGTGACAGAGCTGTGCGTTGGAGAATGAGAAGAATGTGAGTGGAGGTGGCAGTGACCTACCTGGGCTGAGGTGGGGACAGAAACCAGGCTCCTCGCTGTGTGTCACCGTGCAGTGCTGGCAGGAGAGAGCTTTGGGAAGCACTGGGCTGCGTGAGGTGTGAGCTGCTGCCTCTTCTGTTGCAGGGATTTGAGGCAGGCAGTGGATCTCCCCGACCCCGGTGCCAGTGGAGGTGTTGTGTACCCCATGCTGTGCATCAGGCGATTTGGGAATGCTGTGGTCTTGTTTTCCACACCCGTGCTATTCTGGGACAGATGCATATCCAGAGGGCTGGCTCCCCTGGTGGCTGTGGGCTGTCTCGTGGGGAGGCTGCAGCCTTCCTCCCCTTGTAGGCTTGCTCAGGTGAGGCTCTGTCAGCATCACAGACCGCCTTTGGGAAGCAGCCCTGCAATGAGGGTGGGATGTGCACATGGGAGGGTTTGTACATCCACAGCTGCTCGTGTGCTCCTGGCAAATGCCAGGCAAAGTGCATGAGGGTAAAGCTTAGTGGTGGTCTCTGATGCTCATAGGTGCATCTTGGGCTGAGTAACTGTCCACGACCTCTGAGGCCCGGAGGCAGCACAGGGGGCTCTGGCCTAAATGCAGTCCTGGACAGTTGCAGGCAGCTCCCCCTGTCCTGTGCAGCTGTCTGCTGGTGACCCAGCTGTCCCAACGCCTACCCTGAGCTCTTGCACTTGTTTGTCTCTGATGACTCAAGGAGCATCTGAGCAGGAGCTCAGATGTGGCTGATGGGAGCCCAGCAGGAAGAGGCTGGGGCTGAGACAGGGAGGAGCTGCTGACCCTGCAGGGACAGCCGGACTCTGCCCTGCTGGTCTCACAGAATGGGCACAGGGTGGCAGAACCATGGAGCGAATCAATGTGGATCCAGCCCTGAGCAGACCTGTCCAGGTCCCAGAGCTTCCTAAGAAGGGCTATACCTCCCCATGGGAGGGGGAGGGTGGTGTGGGGCATTTCTTGAACCGTTTCAGGATAAAAGGGAAGGTGTGTTGGAGGAAACTTCAGTGCCATTTGCCAAAGCTGTTGGGGGCTGGCAGTGAGGAGGCACGGCAGGCACTGAGCCATTGCCCTGGAATGTTTTTGTCATTGGCTCTGCCAGCTCAACCAGGCTGCAGCTGCTTTGATCTTGCAGGCGGATGCCTCTGGGACAAGGGTTTATCTCAGGACTGGTATATCAGGGTAAGGGCTCATCCTGTGCCAGAGGTCGAGCCAGGAGCTTCTGCTGCTGGGATCTCAGGCTCAGGAGCAGCAGGTGGTGGTGACAGAGGGATCCCAGAGGCAAGGAGGTCCCAGGGCAGTTTGTGCCCACGTGTGAGATGCGGTGGGCTTCAAAGGGGTGAAGTGAAGCATATGGGTGCTGCAGCTCCTGGGGTCGGGGTCTGGTGCCCACTGCAGTCCCAGCAGCTGCTGCAGTGGTTGCTCCCTCCTGCCACAGGCTCGCTGGGAGCTGGTTTGGTAAGAAATGGAACGAGTTTGGTGGTTTGAGCTCAGGCCATCACTCACATCTGATGTGACACAGTGACCGCGCTGCAGTGCCTCTCACAGCGAGGCTCAGCAGGCACTGCAGGAACGTGGCCTGGCTGGGAGGAACGGGCACTACTCCTGGCCGTGGTGCCCAGGGTGATGCTCTTGGAATCACTTCCCAGTACCCAACTCCATCCCCATCTGCTGGAAGGGAGCAGAGTGGGGCCGCAGCCTCAGCACCACAGGGGATGCTCATCCGGGATGCAGCCATGCCATTCCCTCAGCTCACCTCATGCACCTTCACCCCACAGCAGCCTGGCAGCCAGGGCTCTCCCCTCCCACAGCCATTTCCTCCCATTCCACCCCTGAAACGCCACTTGCTGCTTTTTCCTAGGGTTAGATTTGGGGCCGAGCAACTCCTTGCCCACCCACTCAGGTGTGGGGTTGGAAGAGGAAGGAGGATGCCAAGGTCTGTATCTCCCAACCCAGGGCAGCACCTCGAGGCTGGAGGAGCCCGTGAGCACCAGCATCGCACTGCAATGACTTCCAGCCCCTTGCCATGAACACAGCTTTAATTTCCACGAGTGCTCAGACACCAATCAAACACAGCACCCCAGCATCTCCCAGCCCCGCAGCCGCTCTCCCTTTGCAGAGATGCTGCCAGCAGGGCAGGAGGCCAGGATAGCATCAGCTCCACCCATGGTGGGTGCGTGCCTCGGGTTGGACATGTGGAGGGACACCAAGCAGAGCCCCAGCGTGGCTCTGCGTGCTGAGTCTGAGCCTTTTGCCATCCGCATCCACCCTCCACCGTCCAGTTAAAAACCAAAACAATAAATAGCAATAGATAGATATGTACATATATAAAAT
>PPHD01000466.1:14174-47846 GCA_002909625.1 Bambusicola thoracicus | reverse complement strand
GGTTGGGAATGCTTGTGACCTGTGACTCTGATGTGAGGCAGAGTTGCTGACTTCCCTGAGCAACTCCTGCCCTGTCCCAGGGCTCTCAGAGAGCATTGAGCTGCCGTGCAAATGCTGGGTGGTATTAAGGGGTTGTAGAGAAGTCATTCTTAGGCCATAGGAGGGCCCTGCAGACTGACCCAGAGTGAGCTCTGGCTTGGTGAAGGTAGGAGCCGCTGCTTTTTCCCTTGAAGGTATGTTTTACAGTTCCCCTGCATGCTGGGACAAACCACAGTTCATAGATGGTTCCCAGAAAGATGTGGTCAGAGCAGCTGATTGCTGAGAGCTGCTGGGGTGGGTGGGTTGGTTAAGAAGGGAGGAAGCCTTTGTGTGGCCTTCTTCATAACCTCATTCCCAAGCATGTTTCTGCCAGAAGTGAGGTGTTAGGGTAGGACCCGGTTTTTTGCTGTGTCTCACATCTCTTCATCTCTGTCCTGGCTGTGTTTCCTGGCAGTGCTGAAAGCTCGAGTGAAGCAACTCCAAACCAGCAACATCCCAGAGGTGACCATCAACAAAGTGGAACTGGCACCGCTGCAGAGTGGCAGGCACCACGACCCGCTGCAGAAAGTAGTGGATGGACATACAGCAGCGGAGCACCTGGTCCCCAGACAGTCCAGCAGCTGGACAGAAAAGCTGAAGAAGGAAATGTACATCAGGCAGCTGAAGGTGGAGAAGAAGCTGTCTATTGCAGCCTCCCAGATGACTCCAGAGGGCCAGCCCAAGGTCAAAACAAAAGTCAAGGTGAAGACAAAGGTGAAAGCAAAGGCGAAGACAAAGACCAAATCCAAATCCAAGAAGAGCCAGAAGAGCCCCAAGGTGACAGAAAGTACTTCCAGGAACCAGAGCCATGCTGGTCCCAGCAGTGCCAACACCTGCCACAAGCCCAGGGTGGAAGAAATGAAGCAAGATGTGAAAGCACAGAAGCCTCAACGTGTGCATGAGGATAGGAGCAGCCAGCGCAAGATCATGCAACAGACCATCCAGTCTAATCTTGAGTGCCTCCTGTATTTACAGCAGCCAGAGGAGGCTGAGAAGTTGCTCCTATTGTATCACAGCAACCCCATGAAAAGGAAGCTTTTGAGTGTTGATGCATACAACGTCGTGATGCGTGGCTGGGCAAGGAAGGTATGGAGCTTTGGGGGTCTTCTGCTGCCCTTGTCTTGGTTCGTCTTGGCCCTTTGGTGCCAGGCTTTCTGAGTGGCAAGGCCAGAGGTGTGCTGGCTCAGGTGGAAGAGCACCACACTTGTAGAATCAGTAGTTGCAGTATGATTTCTGTGTTTGTCACATCTGCCTTCAGCAATTTTTGCTGGGATGGACAGAGCTGGGCTGAGACCACGGATTGCTGTGAGCTGGCTTTGAGGAGAGGAGAGGGGTGGGGTAGTATGGGTGTGACTCAACTGGAGAAGGAGCAGAGGGGAGTGAAGCTGTGATTGGTGTTGCTAGTGTCTGTTTCCACATCCTCCATCCCTTGTCATCCACAGGGCTGCTTGCAGCGTGTCATCCATCTGTTTTCCATGCTGGAGTCCATCAGCCTGCGGCCTAACCTGGACTCCTATGCAGTACTGCTGGAGTGCATGACACAGAGCCAGGCATCCACCAAAGCCATCTGGAGGTAATGCACTTCTCCTGCCCTGGGCAACATCTCTGCAGCTCCACTGTGCCACAAGGGCACGAAATGGGGACAGGAGGCACTGGCTCAGGGTAGGGAAAGCCTGCCTTGCTGTGTGCATGTCTGGATGCTGTGGCATGGTTCTCGTGGCCAGATTAAGGGGTTGGTCAGGGATAACTCTTTGAACTGTTTTCACCACCCCAGATTAAGAGTTTGTCCAAGATCTTGTGGTAGATAAAAACAGGCTGACTTCTGGACAGAGCTGTACCTGCTGCCAATGGGCTGTGAGCGGCCCCTGTCCATTCAGGTGCCCTTTGGTCCTGCACCCGTTCTGATGGGAATGTTTGTGCTGTTTGGCACTCCATCAGTGTCCAGCAGGGATAACTCCTCCATCCATTCTGGTGGAGTTGGCATTTCCTGGTAGGCTGAGCCAGACAACAGGTTTCTGTAGGCTTCCAGTTCTCTGTAGGAGCGTAACCAGGAGATTCAGATAGGTTTTGTGGACCCAAACTGAAAAGCTGAAGGTAGCCAGTGAAATCCCAGCCTCTGAGTGAATGACTTTCAGGTCAGCCGGTCTAGGAGAGACTTGCATTGATTTTTCTGCTAAGGTATGTGAGTGTTGCGTAAGTACAGCAGTAAACCTGTAGGATTGTCAGGAGGCAAATATTTATAGCACATCTACAGAGATTTGCCAGCTGCAAGCCTCACCGAGGTGTGTGTGCTTGTGTTTCCACACAACTCTATTTGCTGGTGCTGCGTTTGTGTGTGAGATCTCACATATGCTCTCCCAGTTTGAAGTCAGAATGGGCCAGTCTGCCCATAGCAGCAGTTGTTCTCTGCCCTTTTGCCCAGGCTGTAACCGGTACCTTGCCTTCCCTTGTGCTGGACCAGGCTAGCGGGGATAGGAGGAGTGTTTAAAGACGGAGGAAACACCGTGGCAGCATCTTTCATCTTTCTTTTATCTCATAGAGGCAGTAGAGCTCAGCCTCCCCATCCATGTGTGAAGGTGAAAGCTGCCTGCTCAGCAGCACTGTGGGCTGGAGGAGGTGGATGACTGATGGCTGTAACCTGAGGCTGGTGACCTTGTCAAGGACAGGCTGTACTCTGGAGGCAGCTCCCACCCCAAGCAGCTCCTGCAGCCTGGGGAGCTGTTTCCTGGTGTCTGGCTGCATGTGGCAGGCAGGGAGAGCTGGTGTGCTGCAGGTTTCCCATTATGCCCATTGCTGCAGTGCTCTCCCTCCTGTCTGGTTCTGGGCAGGCATCAGCTCAACGAGGTTCAAGTTGCCATAAGACTTGCCCTGTACTCTGTCTCACGTGGGCCCAAGTGACACTGTTTAGGGCAAAAGTGAGGAAGAAAAAGCCTGATACAGACAAGGCCCTTGGGTCCTGAAGAGGGAGCATCAACATGCTTTCCCCATGCTTAGTCTTCTGTTTATAAACTTTGTTCCTTGCCTCATTGTATGCTGGTTTCTGTCAGCGTGCACACATCCTGTCTCATCTGCCTCTCCTCAGGTGTGTGCAGCACCTGAAGAAAGATGGCTTCCACGTGGATGAGCTCTTCCAAAAGTGCTTGTTTGAGGGAGATGAGAAGGAGATGGTGCTGAAGGCCATCAGGATTATCCAGCCCGACTATCAGCTGCCCCCTCCACCCAAACCCGAGATCTGCAAGACTGCTTTGCTCAAGAACTTCTACTCTGAGGTAAACCACTGAGCTCAGGGATATTTCTGCTGCGTGGGGAGTTGTTGGAGCTGGCCAAATGCTGTTCACAGATGTCCTCTGGATGCATTCAGGTCCAGCACAGGACTGTAATACCTTCCCTTCCTCTGGCTTTTGGTACTTACTGCCTCACTCTTGTTGCAGAAGAAGATGGTGTCGTATCCCAAGCTGGATTTCACAGTGCAGGAGCTGCAGGAGCGCTTCCAGCAGCAGCTGGAGGTGGAGCTGAACAGCACCATAACCATTGAGTCAGTGGAGTCAACCAAACCTCTGACTCCACAAGCCATCAAAGCGGTAAATAATGGGGTGTCTGAAGAAGTGGAGGGCACTTCAGTCCGCAGGGATCTGTGGGGAAGACCTGCAGGGGTCGTTCCCTTCAAGTGGGTCAGTTTCCTGGTGATGCACTCTCACCACAGTGTGACTGTTTTGCTGCCATTTCTTGCGTAGCGCCAGCAGTTGGCCACCTTTCGTTCTCAGTGGCGTGGTGCCATTCTCCAGGCCCTGCAGAAGTCAAAGCACAACATGTCCCAGGTCAAGACAATGTCAGGGCACAGCGTTCTCTACCCCTATCTCTGTCTGCTGCCTGATGAGGAGTATGTGGACATCATGATGCAGGTAAGACCCTGCCCTGACCCCACTGAGATTTAGGAATGGGGCCTCCTGGGCAACCCTAGGGCTATCACAGTTCAGAAACAGAGCATGAATCTCAAGGTTTACCCGAGTTATTAGGTACAGGCCATGCCTGCACCCTGTGCTGAGCAGACAAAGCAGCTCTCCTCTGGTCTGACCACATTTTCTTCCTCATCTGCTCAGCATCATGGGAATCAGCATCTTTCTGTGTTCCCTATACAGGAACTTTAACTCCTACTTTGTCTTTCTGCTCCGTTTTTCTCTTCCTCTCTCCTTAAGTCCCTCTTTGCCTTCCCCTTTCTCAGATTCTCAACAGCCTTTCTCCACAAGGAGAATCCCTGGCTGTCTTAGCCAGGGAGCTTGGCTCCAAAGTCTACAACAGATACCTCACCCAGAGGAAGCTGCACAGCGGTCAGCTCGAGAAGGTGCAGGAGATCTACAAGAACTATATCCACCTGCTGGCAAAGGATAGCCAGGTAGGCTCTCCTGGGAGGGGGGTTCTCTTGGGGCCCATGGGTTTCAAAGTGGAGGTGGGGTTATCTGGTTTGTGCATTTTCACATGCTTAAAGTCCAGATTCTGATGCTGCAGAGCCCGTAAGAACTGTCAGTCAGGGACTGCCATGCTCCTGGAACAGAGATCACCCTGACCTGATTTTTCCTCTCCCAGCCTAGTGAGTACTTGCCACGGGAGTACTGGGAGAAACTGGTGGCAGAAGCAGGCTATGGGCCTTCCCTGAACTTAAAGGACTGCAGCTGGCCGTATGTGCTCCTGATGCGCCTGGGAATGTACTTGCTGGAGATCCTGGTGCATGCTGTCAAGGTGCCCAGGAACACCCTTAACCCTCGCCTGCCATCCAAGCTTATCCCTGTCCTCTACCACATCTACTCCTTCCGCAGCAGCTGGCAGGTAAGCCTCATCCCTTGGGGGGACTTTGGGACAGCACAGATCATCATGCTGAGTCCTTGCAGGACCCTTTTCCCTTCCCCATGCTTTTCTTTCTCAGAGATTTTAAGGAGCACCTGGTTCTGTACAAACAGTGGATCAGTGTGTTTGTTATACGGTTAGGAACTCGACCATGCGTTCTTCCAGGCTTCCCCCTGACTCTTCTACTGCTGACCTTCGCTTCTCTGACTCTCTCCTCCAGGTTGGGCTGATAAAGCCCCATCCCATTTTCTCCCAGATTGTGTCAGATGCTGCAGAGACCGTGCTGACCTTTAACTCCTCTGCCATACCCATGCTGTGCCCTCCCGTCCCCTGGACCTCTCCACACTTTGGTGCCTTTGTCCTGAGTGACACCAAACTGATGCGCTACGTGGATGGGGCCATCCAGCACCAGCAGCTCTTGGACCAGTGTCCTCAGGTGAACCTCCACCCCGTGCTGGATGCCTTGAACCAGCTGGGCAACTGTGCGTGGAAGATTAACCAGCCAGTGTTGGATATAATCATCTCCATCTTCAACGACAAAGGCAATGAGAAGCTGGACATCCCACCACCCGTCTCTGAGGCCCCCAAGCCTCCCGTCTCTCCTGGCAGTTCCTCTGCCTTGCACAAGTCCCAGAAGCACGAGTTGTTGCTGTGCAAGAAGAAGGCAGCTGAGATGCACAGTTTGCGCATGGATGCCCTCTATAAGCTCTCCATTGCCAACTACGTCAGGGACAAAGTGTTCTGGTTTCCTCACAACATGGATTTCCGTGGCAGGACTTACCCTTGCCCACCTTATTTCAATCACTTGGGTAACGATGTCACTCGTGCCATCCTGCTCTTTGCAGAGGGAAGGCCTCTGGGGCCAAAGGGCCTCGACTGGCTGAAGATCCACCTCATTAACCTCACAGGGCTGAAGAAGAAGAACGCCTTGCAGGAGCGCTTGGATTATGCCAATGAGATCATTGAGGAGATCCTGGACTCCGCTGACCACCCTCTCACGGTGCGTGTGGAGTGGTGGGACTCAGAGTCACCGGGGAGGAGCTTGGGCTGCAGCCAACCCTGAGCAGATTGGGGGTCCCCCAGCTGAACTGATGAACGAAAAAGCAGGGAAGTTCAACCCTGTTTGAGCTCAAATAGGAATCGTTCCAAATAGCTGAGGGGCATCAGCGTTTTCTTTAATTTCAAAGGAGGCTTTTAAATGCTCCTCTTGTTTAGCATAGCTTCCAGGGAGTAAAATGTAATGGAAATCTGATGAGCTTTGAATAAGCAACATTCTGAAAGATAACGCTTCAAGGGGAGAAAGCAAAGCAAAAGCATTGCAAAGTTTCCTGAATACCAAATTTCTGTCTGAAAACACAATGAAGTGTTGGGGAGGTGGAGGCATGGTGAGAGGAGGTGCCTTGCCCAGTGTTCCTAAGAGCCCTGGAGCTCACCTGCTGCCTTTGCAGGCAAGAGCACTGCCTCCTCCTCCTCCTACTGTGTGCTTTGCTGTTCCCAGGGCAGGAAGTGGTGGATGAACACTGACGAACCCTGGCAAGTCTTGGCGTGCTGCATGGAAATTGCCAAAGCCTCGAGGTCACCAGATCCAGCTGCCTTCATCTCTCATTTCCCTGTTCACCAGGTGGGTGCCCGGTAGATGTGCACAGCCTGGGTGGTTGAGCAGGGAGGAGAGCGGACAGGGCAGGGAGCTCAGGGCAGAGCAGAAGCATACAGCTGTATTATTTGTCATGCAACGTGGCCAGGCTTTCCTAAGGATGGAGGCACAGCCTACAGGTATCTTGATTTGAAAACTCCAGCAGCTGGCTGCTACATGCAGCCATTAATGAACCAGTGCAGTTCAATGCTGCTTTGCTTGCCTTGAGCCAAACAGCCTGTGTGGGAGATTGCTGGCTGACAGATGCCTGCAGAGTGGGAACCAGGCCAGTCCTATCTGATCCAGCTGTGGGATGGGGACTGGGAGCCTTTTGGGATATGGCTGGAGACAAGCTGCTCTGCGGGAGCAAAAGATGGGAGGTGTGGACCTCTGAGGAAAAGCAAGGGGGGGACAGGCAGCAGCCTCCTGCATCTGGTGCCCTGATAAATCCCCCTACTACATGGGAGACAGTGATTAATTCTATTCCTCATGAGAGGGGTTTCCATGTTTATCTCGTTAGAAGATCTGATGGCCCTAATGAAGTGTAGGGGGGGGAGAATGGGGATGTATTCTGCCAGAAGCAGTGGTCTGTAGTATACGTGAGACTGTCTCAGCTGAAGGGCTCTGATGATATTGTTATGACAACAGAAGATCAAGAGAGCAGCTGGGGGTGTGCGGAGGGAGCAGTTAATAGATTTCAAGCAAGGACTTTTTCTGGAGGGCACAGGAGTCTGTTTCCACCTGAGTCATCAGTGCTTGGCTAATAGAGGCAGCTCTTCTGCAGCAGCAGGACTGCCCAAGCACTGTCAGTCCTCCGTTCTCCAGCTTGCTGCACTGCAGTGTGGGGAAGGAGGAGGAGAGATGAGAGCTGATCCTACCAGCAGCTGCAGGCTGCCTTTGGCCAGGTAGAGCCTGAGCACAGGAGGTGCAGGGGCAATCTGAAGCATCAGCATGGCTTCTGTGAGGAGTGTTTCTGATGGTGCTGCTTGGTGGGCAACATAACCTTCCTTGTGCTGTCATTCAGGTCCTGTTTGTCTCATCCTGGCTGGTCTTGGTCCCAGGTGGGCTATCAGGCCAGCTGCTTTGACAAGTTGATCCGCGTGTCTGACTGCAGCTTTAGGAAGGGCTGGGTGGGAGCTGGGTTTTTCTCCTGTCTAAAGGATGCAGAAGCAGCATGGCTGGAGCTTCGGAGTCAGCTGAGGGCTTGCAGAGGGTTCTTCAGCTTGTCTCTGCCTGACTCCAGTCCTGCTCCTGAGTTTTCTGAGGTCTGTTTTGACTGCCAGTTTGTGGGGCCGCTTTTAGCATCTCAGACACATTTGTTTTCTTCAAATTTGCAGTTTTTTAGTGTTTCCATGGAGCTCTCTCTTAGAAAATGGATGGGTGGGGAGGCAGTGGGTTGTGAGTTTCTGTGGGTTTTTTAAAACCCCATAGACAGCAGTAGATAGTAATGAGACCCAGACAGGAAAGCCACATAGAACTGAAATGGAAACTGTTATAGACTTGGCCATTGCTTGGAGATCAGCTGCAAACTTGCCCAAAGAGGGGGGGAAAAAGAAATGCAGTAGCCCTTTAGAGCCAAATTTGTCATCGTTTCATGGTTTTTCATTGGTATTCCACATCTGTGGACGAGATGTATGCGTGCTGATGAGCAGGACTCCATCCCTGTGCTAACACCTTGCTTCCACCCTCTCTCTTCCCACACACACAGGACGGCTCTTGCAATGGTCTGCAGCACTATGCAGCACTTGGCCGGGACCTCATAGGTGCAATCTCTGTCAATCTGATGCCCTGCAGTGTCCCTCAGGATGTCTACAGTGTGGTGGCCCAGCAGGTGAGGTGTGATGGGGACATGAGAAAATGTCCTTTTGGACCCATAGGCTTCTGAGGGGAAAGTTTGGGATGAGACCAACATACAGAAGGCTGGGAGAATGTAGGCTGATTGGAGGCAGGATCTCCCCATCCACAAACGGGGATCACTGTGTCAGCTGGAATGGGATCTGGCTGGAGATCTGTCCTGAGAAGTCCTGTGGGATTTCTGCTCCCGTCAGCTCTGACTTAAATCAAGTGTAGAGTGTTCCTCATCTCTTACTAGCAGCTGTCTGGCCTGCAGGTTATATGGGTTTCTTCATTTGAGGTGGGCAGGAGGGAGCAGGGAGGGATTCAGCCCTTGCCACTGTTGCCAAGATGTCAGTTTTCTTGGCAAGATGTGATATGAAATGAGCTTGCTGGGAAGTGTGCTGAGCCCAGCCAGACTCAGCTGTCTCTCCCTTCTGGGAATCTGCATGTTTCACAGGGCAGCAGCACACCAGTGGCCAAGAGGGGCATGCGTAGGGTGAGTGATTGCTCTCAGGGTGGCAGAGGCAGGAGAACCCAAGTCCTATGCTGCAGGGGCAACAGCATGTCCTTGCGATGCCTGGCACCACTCAGGTGCCACGTGGCAGCAGTGGAAGGCTCTGGTTCCTGTGAGCACGGTGGGCTGTGACATCCAAGTGCCTCTTTGTTCTTTCTGCAGGTGATCTGTTACTCAGGGCAGGTGAAGGTGGGCCGTAGAGGTTGTGATGGGAGTTCAGACAAGGCAGCATGCAGCTTGGGTGGGGAGAAGGGGTCTCACCGGGTCCTTCAAACATCTCAAGCCACGAAGGAGAGTTGGGCCAGCACGCTGGTGTGGCTCTGACTCCCACTGCACTCTGTTCCTCAGGTGGAGGAGTTTAGGAAGAAGGATGCTGAGGAAGGGTTGAGAATTGCCCAGGTGCTGGAAGGGTTCATTGGTCGCAAGGTGGTGAAGCAAACGGTGATGACGGTGGTGTACGGCGTCACACGCTACGGTGGGAGGCTGCAGATGGAGAAACGTCTGAAGGAGATTGAGTTCCCTGAGGTAAGAGGAATGCCACAGCCTCCCAGCAGTGTTTTCCTCAACCCAGTCTCTGCTGGGAGAGGCACCTGGACTGCCCAAAACCGTGGCATTCCCTCCTCCCTTGCTCTCTCCTTACTTTCCCAAATCCAAGCTGGCAAAAGGATGTGCAGAACTGAACCCCCCATTCCTGCAGGAAGGGCTCTGGGGGAGAGCTGTCTGCCATTGCTTATGGAAGTGGGCCCCTTGTCTCTAGCAGAGCTCTTGGAGACCTGCTAGCATTTCTTGTACCCACTGAGACAGGGGAGTTGCTCTCAGCTTAGCTTACCCTAACTCTTGTTACTTTGCTTTGCATCTTTTGCTGCCCATTTGCCTCCCTCTCACTCTGCATCTGGTCTGTGCAGGAGTACCTATGGGAGGCATCTCACTACCTCGTAAAGCAGGTGTTTAATGGCATCAAGGAGATGTTCTCAGCGACTCGAGACATCCAGGTAAGGTGCCTCCTCTCTTTGCCTTTTCTTCTTCCCTGGTCCACCCATAGAAAGACCAGGAAAGGAAGGAGCTCCATGGGGTCCTGGCCCTGCCCAGAGGTGTGGGGTTGTGCCCATTGATGGACCAGGCTCCCCATAAGAGCTACACTCAGTCTGGGAGGAATTTGGACTTGTTCTGGGAGGGAATGAGGTCTGTCCAGCTGCGTGTACTAACCTGAGCCACTTTCTTCTCTCCTTTCCTTGCCCAAGAACTGGCTGACGGAGAGCGCCAAGCTCATTGCACAGTCAGGACGGACAGTGGAGTGGGTCACCCCGTTGGGTCTCCCCGTCGTGCAGCCCTACTATCGGATCAGGCCCACTGTGGTGAGTGTCTGGTGGTGGGACTGAGTTGTTCCTCCACCCAGGGATGAGGAGCAGGGAAAGTAGAGCAGACCTCGAGGCAGTCAGCGCGAGGCCAGGCAGTTTGCATCGCCTGCAGGTGAACTTGCAGAGAAGATAGGATTCATGTGTGCAGGCACATCCTCCAGCCTCGTCACAGAGACTGGAGAGTGTGGGCGTGCTGCTGAGGAATCTGCTGCTCCCATCCCACTCAGGCAGCTGGGGCACAGACCCATTCTCTGCATTGAGCAGCCCTCCTCGGGGCTCGCGTGATTCAGTCTCGCTGCTCTCGCCTCCCACACACTGCTGCACTGACTCACGGCTCCCCATCCTGTCTCATCCCATCCTCACAGCCACTCTCCTGCAGCCTCACGTTGGCCATGTAGGGATGGAGCGGGCAGGTGCCTCCCACCTCCAGGAACTCTCTTCTCAGCCCCTGCAGGAGTGAATCAGCATCTCCCTGGGAAGGGGTGAAGGATGCTTGCCAGCATCCTTTGGAGGGGAAGCAGGCAAAGTGCCACTGGGAAATGGCAGCTGCCACAGTGACTGGAATGCCTTGCCAGCATCCCCATCCAGAAAAGATGTTTCCTGCAGAGCGTGGAATACCTTGTTGGCATGCTCCCCTTCCCAGAAGTAAGCAGCAGTGCTGATCACCTTTCTCTCCCCCTGCAGTTGACTTGCAGCATGCAGAACTTGAGCGTGAAAAACTCCAGCAACAACAACCAGTAAGTATGAATCCACGGTTTTCACTGAGCCCCTGCTGCCCCAGTCTGTGCTCTGGGGATAAAACCTTCCCATCAGTGGAACCTGCCAACGTGTTCCAAAGCTCCTGGTATTCCTCTGAGCCATGGAAAGTCAGCTGAAGGAGCTGGGGCCCATCAGGGCTGCCCCATCACCCCAGATCTTGGCTGGCTGTGCCCTGGGCATGCCTCAGCTCCTCCCTTCTCCTGTTCTGTGCTGCAGGAAGCCTGATACAGTGAAGCAGAAAAATGCCTTCCCACCCAACTTCATCCATTCCCTGGACTCGACCCACATGATGCTCACGGCTCTGCATTGCTTCAGGTAGGGAGCAGGGTTCTTGCCTGGGCTCTGCTGAGAGATCGTCAGCAGGGCATCATTGCAGGGAGCTGGAGCTCTCAGCACTACTTCATGGCCCTTTCTGTTGCCTCCCAGGCAGGGTCTGACCTTTGTCTCAGTCCACGATTGCTACTGGACTCATGCACTCACTGTGGACATCATGAACGAGGTAAAATTCTCCTCTCAAATCCTTTGTGAGCAGTGATCTTGCTGATCTGTCCTCTGGGCACTTGCCAGCCCTTGCTTCCCTTGGGCTTTGCTGCATAGTCTGTTTTATTTACCCCAAGCATAGTGAACCTGAGATGCTTACTGGTGGTTGCAGATGACTTCCTGGTGCCGCAGGCCCCCTCCTCACACCCTTCTGCTGGGTGCAGGGCAGAATCAGCACTAAACTGCACGAAGCAGAGTCAGTGCCTCTGTCTTGCCCTGGGCCCTTCTGAAGTGCTGCAGGGCTGTTGTGCAGTGGACTGATAAATGGGGGTCAGCCTTTGCTTCCCAGCTGATTCCTTCCAGATTTGTCTGATAGTTCCCCCCCGGCTTCTCACTCTTGCCCACTGCTTTCCCTCCTCTTACCTCTGACTTGTCTTGGCTGAGAAGCACTGAGGGAAAGGAGGGGAAAACGCCTGTTAACCTGCAACTCACCATTGCTCCCTGGATCAGATCTGTCGGCAGCAGTTCGTGGCTCTGCACAGCCAGAAGATCCTGGAGGATCTGTCCAAGTTCATGCTGAAGAATTACTGCAGGTACTGATTGCATCCGGCCCTCACTCTCCAATCCATGCTAATTCCCCACCCCAAGGCTGCTGTGCCTGCAGCTCTCAGGTGGTGTCATCTGTCTGGGGGTTGTTCTCAAGGGAAGTTCTGCTTCCTTCTCAATGGACACCTGTGTTGTCTTAAATCTCAGCATGGGACACGAGGTATATCTGCATCCTTTTGCTGCAGAGCTGAAGTGGAAGTCAGTGCTTGTACCTTTCTATGGGCCTGGGGTGGGCCATGGTGTACATGCCTTGATTTCCACACTGAACAAGGCAATAAGGAGTGGTGGTGGTGAACACTGCTTTGGCCCTGCAACCCTCATTTATCACCACCAGAGCCAAATGAAAGCAGGCATCCTCACTGGGAAGTGCCTGTGTTTGGAGCTGGGCTCCTGCTGCCACGGGGTGTGCACTGTTTTGGAAGAGCTGAATCCTGTTGTCAAGATACCACACTGGGAAGTGGAGGAGGGAGAACCTTCTCCCAGACCTCCCCTTGCTGACTGGCTTTCCATCTGGTTCACGCAGCCCCGACAGAGAGAGCAGAGCCCTTTGGCAGAAGAAGCTGATGGAGCAGCTGTCGAATGTCCCCAAAACAGGTAGGAGCACAGGATGGGTACTGCAAAGCTCGGGGGAAGTTTGGAAATGAGAGAGAAGTGGGGAATGGTCCCCAAAATCTCTGAGCTCATGTAGACAGCTCCTGAAGTCCTTCCCCTGTAACATCCCTGCAAATGGCCCCTGCCTTCCCCGCAGCTTTGCCCCTGGGATTTCCCCCAGATTGACCCAGCTCATGCTGTCCACTGCCTTGCTGCTCTTTGCCCATCTGTTTCCAACCACGAAACATTTGCCTGGAGCTGGGACTGAGACTCTCAGTATAGTAATTACCAGGATCTAGATGATATACATGCAATGGGATTAAGGCACTTAGTTAGCTTGACTCCTCCTAATCTCTTGGCTATGCCTCTGCCAGACCATCTGGCTAACCTTAGTTCTGCCTTTGCAAAATAAAGCAGCCCAGCAAAGTGCTGGCCTTTGCCACTGAGCAGCTGTCGTGGTCTGTCCCAGAGGCAGCGATGGTTTGTACTGGAGCCATGCACTCCCCTCATCCTTCCCTGCTGCCGTTATCTGTCTCAGTGTTCCTACCACTGCCCCAAATAGCCCAGATAAATCAGGATGGATATCAGATCCTGGAAGACCTCTGAGACCCTGCAGCATGGCATGAGCCCAAGCAGTTCTATGCAGGAAGCAAAAGCTGATCTTAGGCAAATTCTCTCCCAGTTGGCCCATCTCTTCCAGGCTCTACTCTGACCTCTGGTCTCCTTTGCTTCTCACAGGTGAATTCAACCTGAACAAAGTAATAGACTCCACCTATTTCTTCAGCTGAGCCCCAGCAGCCAATGGAGGCCTGGAGCACCTCTGGACTTCGGCTGCCTAGAGGTGATGGTAGGCACTGGCCCACAGAGCTCTGTCCTGCAGCTCATGGGGGAACAGCCCAGCAAAGCACGCCTGCACAACATGGAGATGCTGGGGGCAAAGTAGGACTGCTGGAGGAGTGTAGGAGCAGCTGTGGGGGTGCTGCTGGAGTTAGGGGTGGGTCTGTGCTGTTTGCTGCTACTGCCTGTGTCCCAGCCAAGGAGCTGGAGAGGGCTGCAGAGATGCAGTGTGGGGTCAGGGATTAGGTGGGGTTGGCTTTCTGCAATCCTCACCCTGACGTAAGATGTCTGTGCTACCCCTGCCAGCTCCAGAGCTGGCTTGGCTGTCACCCGTGTCCCTTGCCAGGAATGTGTTTAAATTCTGCTTGCTGGGTCTCAGGCAGAGGAAGAAATCACTAGCTCAGGGGGGGAGATGTACAGTACTGTAAATAAAATGTTTTTTGAAATACAAGGTGGGAAGTTCATCCTTCTCAGCATCTTTGGCAGAAGTCTGAGGGGTGCCTGGGCTCTCCCATCGTGGGACTGATGTCTCCCCAGGCCGCCACTGTTGGCTGACAGGTTGGGGTTCAGTTATTCACAGGGCTGTCGCAGCAGAATCAGAGACAAAATAGTCCTGCTGTGTTTGTTGTCTACATAGAGGGGCTGGTTGCAACTGCTGGGCTCTTGCATTTTTAGCCAGGAGCCTCCCGTGGCCACTTCTACAGGGGTCTGTTTGTTTCCATCTCCTACACTAGCTGATGCTTGGGGGCCCCGTGTACCCTATGCCTCTCATTCCCCATTGCTGCCCCATGGTGTCCAGCTGGTGCTGGCAGGGAAGCATCTCTTTAAAGGGCAAACTTCCCTCCTGCAGCCCAGCCTGAAGACTGGGCTGTGGCCACTGCTGGAGTTGGAGGACTGGAGCTGCAGGAGAGAGGGATGATAGCAAAGGAGAAGCAGAGACGGAGTCGTGTGTAGCTCTGTCAGTTGCTGACATTTATTGCACAGGATGGGCTGGATGGAAAGGTGACGCTTGGAGTGTGGCCCCACACCCCTGGCCCTGCAGCTGCAGGAAGGCAGGTGGCCGTGGGGCTCCTTGCTCTTGGGTCGCTGCATACATTCAATGTGGAAGGCTCCAGTGTGCCAGGCAGGGGCAGACGTGCATGCATACACCCATGCACACTTCCATCCATCTGTGTATACACACACACACACAGGCACACTTGTTTCACGTACACTCTATGCCTTCCCCAGCCTGAAAGCCAGCGGAGCCCAGCGCTGCTCCATACAGTGGGAGCCCTGGGGCTCAGCTCCCTAGGCTCCAGCAGCAGGGGTGCCTGGCTGAGGTCACCCCAGCCCCAGAGTCTGGCTGGCATGGGGGCTGCTGAGTCCTCTGGGGCTTGCTGTACTTCAGACCCCATAACTTACCTCCACTCCTTGGCTGTCACCCCTCGCCATGGGTCTGTGGGAGGGGAGGCAGGGGCACGTGCCAGTGCTGGCCCACATGCCTAAAACCCCGGGGAGGTGTCCTGCGGATGCACACATATAGGTTTGTATTCAGGTCATACATATCATATACAGCGTTGATCACTGGGGATGATGCATCTGTGGCTTCTATGGGGCAGTGGGGTTTCCTCGCAAGGAGCGGAAGATGGGGCCAAACTTTGGTTGGAGGCAACAGCCCCCCTTTGTGCCCACCCACGGGTCCCCGGCAGTGGGAGGAAGCCAGGGAGCAGGGGTGGAGGTGGCCGAGGGGCACGGGATCCTCGGTGGGGATGGAGCAGAGGGGATGGGGCTGGCTGCCCTGGCACACCCCGGCACCCCTATCCCCAGTCCTGCGGAGGTCACAAGTTGGAAGACAGCCTGGATTTGGCTGGGTCCGTGTCGGGCATGCTGCCCACCGAATCCTTGCGGGCTGCCGCCGAGTCCTGCTGCAGGGTGGGCGCAGGGTGAGACAGGGGCCCCCTCGAGGACACTGCGCCCCGCAGCCCGGCTGGGGGACCCGAACCCGGCGAGACGGCAGTGGCAGCTGGGCCTCCACCGATGGAAGCGGAGGATTCGTGCACTGAGGCCGGGGGGCTCTGGGTGCTGCCAGCTGCCAGCCCGTGGGGCAGGGAGGGCTGCGAAGCCGACAGAGGCCGTGAATCCTGGCTGAAGCTGCTGGTGGGCAGCGCCTGTGTGCTTTTGTGAACGGCCAACCGTGGGGGCGAGCTGGGCGTCTGCTGCTGGCTCAGTGAGAGCTGGGAGCCCAGCTGCCCCTTGGCCCCTCCGTAGGCAAACGTCCGGCTGGCCAAGGGGCTTTGGGACGGCGGGCTGGCAGCAGCGAAGGCGCTGGAGGAGGCGGGCTGTGCCTGGTCCTGCGAGGGCGATGGGTTGGCGTGGGGCACGGGGGGCTGCGGCTGCTGCGGGGGGCTCTGCTGCAGCAGCACTGGGGAGACGGCGAAGGGGCTGGGCACGGCCTGGGCGTATTGCAAGCGACGCATCATGCGGGGCGAGCCCAGAGCCATGGAGCCCACCAGCGGGCTGGCCATCTGTGGGCAGAAGCTCATGGCGACGGCTTGCTGCAGGGTGGCAATGGCAGAGGTGACCTGGGGTTGCACCGGGCTGTACATGGCCGTGTGCTGCTGCAGCTCCGCCTGCTGCACCATCTCTCGGTCATACTTGACAATCTCCTGGATGATTTCGTTCTCCTGGTTGTTGAAGACGCCCGAGTTGAGGTCGTGCTGCACTTTGTGAAGAAGGATCGAGTTCTTTTTCCCTGCAAGAAAAGGGATGGGGAGAGAGATGAGGCTCAGCACTGGGGATGCTCAAGGCCCCTAGCGGGCACCTCCATGTGCTGCTGCCCCTTTCCCAGGAGAAGAGCCCACGTACCCCTAAGGCTCCCTCTGGGTGTTCACCCATCAGCGGGACACAAGGAGAGGCATCGTGGGAAGTGCCTACAGGGCAGCCCTGCAGCCCTTAGAGCCTTACCGATGCGATCAAGGCGGTCAATGGCCACGGTCTCGAAGGCTCTCCGCATCATGGGGTACTCCTCCAGCACCTCATTGAAGTTGTCCACTGACAGCGAGTAGAGGCGGCAGTAGGTGTCCGCCCTGACGCTGGCTGTGCGCCGACCACGGGTCAGCAGGCAGATTTCTGAGGAAGGCATAAGAAGAGAGAGAGAACAGCAGTGCCAAAGGTAAGGACTTGATGGAGAGAGCTGGGAATGGAGAGCAGCGCTCAGGGACCCGCAGATGCCTACCCCCAAAGTAGGAGCCATCAGAGAGCTTCATCTCCTTGTTGCCCTTGGTGAGGATGCTGACCACGCCGTGCTGGATGAAGTACATCTTCTTGCCGATGGTCCCCTCACGGATAATGTAGTCACCTGGCTGGAACACCTCAAACTTCAGCTTGGTGAGCATCGCCGTCACGAAGTTGGGGTCCGCGTTGGCAAACAGAGGCATGGAGGCCACCAGTTTGCGGCAGTTGAAGTTCACGATTTCCTACAGGGGAAGGAGGGCAGGGAGCAGTGAGGGGGCTGTGACGCAGCGGGTCCCCTCCTGCCATCCTCGGCTCCCGAGCCCCCACCTCACGTAAGGGCTCGTTGAGCTCCCCAAGGATGCTGTCCTCGTCAAACATCTTGCCCTGGTAGCGGTGCTCGTAGTAGTCGTGGATCTTCTGTCTGAAGTCAGCGGGCAGCTTGTGGAAGGACATGTACTGCTCCACCTGCTTGTACTGCGGGGAGAGACGGCCACACCGAGCTGGGACCTGCCCTGGGGGGTCCCCACCTCCCCAAGCACAGCGGGGAGAGCTGCACCGAGAGCCCCTATCCCTCCCAGCCCCACCTTCTCCTGGTATTGGCGCCGGGAAGAGTCCAGAGACTGGATGAGGGCGGTGGCGTGGCCGATGAACATGGCATAGCAGGTGGCTCCCACGATCATGCTCAGCATCGTCAGCCAGATGTCCGTCATGCTCTCGGGCGCCTGCTTGCCGTAGCCGATGCACAGCATGTGGCTCATGGACTTGAAGAGGGCGAAGGAGTACAGCTCGCTCCAGGAGTCGTTCTGCAGCCACGAGGAGTGCGGCCGTCAGCCCCGGGGGTACAAAGCAGCCCCCGCTTCGATGCTTCGATTCCCCCCCCAGCAGCGCCGAGCTGTGTGAGTTCATCTCTTTGCCCTCCTGACAGCCTCACCGTGCAGCGAGAGCCGAACAAACCCAACCACCCAGCACCAACTGGGCCGGCAGTGCTTCCACAGTGCTCTGCCCCCATCACAGCACTCAGTGGCCCCACAGCTTTCTGCACTGTGCTGTCCCTCCCGGCTCCCCTAACTGAGCTACAACCACACGCAGAGCTCCTGTTGAAGGGACTGAGCTGCTTGCCTGGCAGCAGCAGTGTTCTCCCACTGTTGTGCTTGGATAGGGGTGGGATAGTTTTGGGCACTGGGACCCCCCGGGATCCATGCACAAAGCCTCCAGGAGGTTCCTCTTGTTGAGGGATATGGTGAGGAAGAGGAGTGGGGAGCCGAGGAAAGGCAGGAAAGCAGACAGAGAGGAAAACAGCACAGGGAGAGGAGAATGGAAGAGCTGGGTGGAACAGGGAGATGAGCCCGCATCGGGCTGCAGGGCTGAGAGGGAGCAATTAGCAGCGTGTCCCATTATTTATTAATAGCAGCTTTCTTGCTAATGAGAAGGGGATGGAAGCAGGGGACGAGGGCAGAGCCACATCAGCATTCTTCCTGTTGGAGACCAATCTGCATCTTGTGTCCTGTGAGCCCTGAAGCCACAGCCCCAACCCCACAGCAACCACGAGCCTCCAGCGGCTGCAGCCCCTGCCCTGCCCTGGGGTCAGTGGCATCGCCTGTGTGGGACAGACTGGAGGAGTAGAGTAGGGACACACAGCACTCAGAAACCCACCAGGCTGCACAGGCATAGATGTGGGCACGAATGGGCCATAACTGGGATGAAATTGCCATAAGGCACAAGCTGAATGGCAGGGACGTCCTTAATGGGTTGGCTGTGCCCTTCAGTGCTGTATGGAGTGGAGTGTGGCAATGGGGAGCAGCAGGAGAAGGGCCAGGGCAGCACTCACCACCATCCCATTGATGGAGACCCAGCAGTTCTGGGGGAAATCCTGCAGCATGGGCACGAGGAACTGGAGGCAGCCGTCCCAGTGGCACAGCAGCAGCATCATGCCAATGAGGTTAATGATCCTCATCACGGCACTGGCCAGGTCGTAGGTCATGTGGAAGATCTGCAGGGCAGGGGCAGGAAGGCAGCATCATGAGCGTGGCCACACGTCATCCCACCATCCCATGGAGGAGGGTGGGTGAGACCCCTGCATCCTCCATCCTGCAGCCTGCCCAGCAGCACCAGAATCCCCATAGACGTCCCCTGGATCCAGCTCTGAACCACCAGATGCAGCCCCAACCCTGCAGCACTGTTATCCAAGTGCAAGGTGCATGGTGATCCCTGCAGCACAGCCCATCTGCCCATGGTGGCAATGGGGTCAGGTGCTCAGCAAGAGCTGGGAAGCAGCACCAACCCCCCCCCCCAACCCTCCAGCCCTGCATGGTGCAGCACTGGGCTCAACCTGCACAGTCTTGGCCAAAAGAGTCATTAGCAGCCCCAGGTGCCTGTGCTCCTCCTGCCTATTTATAGCCAGCAGGGTGCCTGCAAGCTTGGATCAGGACGAGGCAGAGCCGAGTGCTCTTGGCTCCTGTGTCCCCCCACACAGTCACAGCTCTGCTTGTCCCCAGCGCCTCTCACCAAGGGCACCAGCACACTGCAGGGCTGGAGAGGTGGAAGAGGAAAAGCCTCAGGGCTCATCCCTTCTCCATCAAACTTCCTTTTTCTCCAAAATAATAACAATAATAATGATGATGTTGAATTCAAGAAACAAGAAAAAGAAAAAGATGGCCAACCCTCCACCTTTCCCCTTTTGGAGCCCTGCAGCGCTGTATGAAGCTGGCACAGCAATGGCATGGCAAGGGCAGGACAAGGGTACAGCAAAGTCACCACATCCCCTGCATTCAGCCCTGGGCTCTAAGGGCTGCTGGCTCCATTTGGGCACGCAGGGAGGGCAGGAGGAGGACCCATCCTTGGGTATCAAAGCACTGCTGGAGCCATCGGTGGGGCACAATGATAACCACGGGACTGCAGTGTCTGCTTTGCTTTGCCCCATGCTTGCAAAGGGCTGCACAGCCCACGGCACGCCAGGTCCGGCTGCCCTCCCCTTCCATCCCTTTGTAAGCAGATGTGATTATCAGGATAATCTGCCAAGCCACGAACCGGCTCAGCTCATCCACGGGGTCCCCTGTGGTGATTCCCCTTTGGAAGTGAGATGGGTAAAGAGTTGGACCCATAGCAGGGGCAGACAGGAGGGTTGGTGGTGGGGACCCTCGGGGATGTGGGGCTTGCAGGAGGATGGCGCAGGAGGAGACTGCGGGCAGCTGGGATGCAGCACCCGGGAATACATGAGGCAGAGGAGGGCGAGAAGGCTCCCAGCACCTCCCAGGCTTGTGTGCAGAGCCAGCTCCACGCTGCAGCACGCACCTGCATGGCCACATCTGTCAGTGCTGTCAGGAGCTGCAGCCCACGCAGCAGAGCTGAGCACGCCGCAGCCACACACCCGGCGCAGCCCCTGCAGCTCCTCAGGGCTGTGCAAGGCCCAGCGCCTCGGCACGCATACAGAAATGCAAACCCAGATGCACACACATGGGCACAGCTCAGCTGTGGCGCCCAGCAGCCCCGAGGAGTCATCAGAAGCAGCTCTGTCAGCCTTCCCACAGACCACAGACGCTGGGGATGCAGAAGGACGCTGCCAGCCCTTGGAGCACGAGTCTCAAGTCCCCTCCTGGGGCTGTTCCCTCCATCCCAGAGGTGTTGGTGCTGTTTGGAGCATCCATAGAATCATGGAATGGTTTGGGTTGGAAGGGACCTCAAAGATCATGAAGCTCCAACCCCCCCACTGCAGGCAGGGCCACCAACCTCCTCATTGAATACCAGCCCAGGCTGCCCAGGGCCCCATCCAACCTGGCCTTGAACACCTCCAGGGATGGATGGGGCATCCACAGCCTCTCTGGGCAGCTGTTCAGCACCTCAGCACTCTCATAGGAAAGAACTTCCCCTGACATCCAGCCTCAGTCTTCCCTCCTTCAACTTCAAACCATTTCCCCTTGTCCTGCTGTTATCCACCCTCTCAAAGGGTTGACTCCCCTCCTGTTTATAGGTACTGAAAGGCTGCAGTGAGGTCACCCCGCAGCCTTCCCTTCTCCAGGCTCAACAAGCCCAGCTCCCTCAGCCTGTCTTTGTAGGGGAGGTGCTGCAGCCCTCTGATCACCTTTGTGGCCTCCTCTGGACCCTCTCCAACAGCTCCCTGCCTTTCTTGTATTGGGGTCCCCAGCCCTGGATGCAGCACTCCAGATGGGACCTCACAAGGGCAGATCAGAGAGGGACAAACCCAGCTGGCCACCCCTCTTCCAACAGAGCCCAGCACCCCATTTGCTCTCCGATCTGCAACCACACACTGCCGGCTCATGTTAAGCTCCTCATCCACCAGGACCCCCAGGTTCCTCCGCAGGGCTGCTTTCAAGGGCTGCTCCTAACAGCCTGCATATCCACCTGGGATTCCTCCGGCCCCAAACATCCCCTGCCCAGCAGCCCTTACCTCCTCCCACTGGTGGATGTAGCGGATGAGGCGGGAGAGGCGCAGCAGGCGCAGCAGGCTGAGGATCTTGGTGAAGCGGACGATGCGGAGAGCGCGGGCCGTCTTATAGACCTCCGAGTCGATGCCCTTCTCCACGATGAGGAAGACGTAGTCCACGGGGATGGAGGAGACGAAGTCCACCACGAACCACGTCTTCAGGTACTTCTTCTTGATCCTTTCGGGGTCCAGGATGATCTCCGTGTTGTCCTCGATGACGATCCCCGTGCGGAAGTTCAGCACCAGGTCCATCAGGAAGAAGGTGTCGGAGACCACGTTGAAGACGATCCAGGGCGCCGTGGTTTCCTCCTTGAAGAAGGTAATGCCCACGGGAATGATGATCAGGTTGCCCACCATGAAGAGCAGCATCGTGAAGTCCCAGTAGAACCTGGAGGAGCGCAGAGGAGGGGGTCAATTGCAAAGCCCTCCCTGGCACTGTCACTTATATGGTCCTTATAGGGATATGTCCTTATAGGGATGGTGGTGGGAGCTGTCATAGTGCAAGACCCCAAGGGATGAACTGAGGTTGTGCCACCTCCAGGGCCAGAAGTGCTTTGCTGTCGCTATGGGGCAGCAATGGGCTCAGAGGGGGCTGTGCAGGGCAATGGGGGCAGTGTGGGGGCTCAGGGTCTGTGTGCTGTGGGGTCTGACTGAGTCAGCACCGAAACCCAGGCAAGAGCTGAAGCTTGAGGGGAGACCCTGAGAGTGGGGAGGTATCATGGCTGGGAAACCCCAACCACCAATGCTCTGTGGGCAGCATCTCTCCCAGCACCCAATGGGGGACCCTGCAGGAGACAGTGAGTGGGGGGGGGGGAGGAGAGGGGCAGCAGATGGTCATGTCCAGCTGCAGCTGGAGCAAGGAGGGAGAGCAAGGAGGGAGGGAGCAGAATGCCTCCCCCTCACCTCTGCACTGCTGAGTGCCCCTCACTTCTCCTGGCTCCCATCCTTCTGCCCATGTCCTTTCTGTGTGCACCAAGGTCACAGCAGGACACACAGCCCCGTTGTCAGGGCTTCAACTCCATGTGGGGCCAAGCGTGGGGCTCCCCATCTTCCCCCTGCCTTTTCAGCTTGGTGTAGGGCTGGAAGGAGCCGAGCATCCCGGCTCGTGACCTTTCTCCAATGACACCTTCCCCATGTGAGACATCTCCATGGCAACCACAAGTGATGTCACTGCTGCACAACCATGACTTCACACCCAGGGCCCCTCCACGAGCTGGCAGCCAGAAAGGGACAGGCTGTGCTCTTCCCTTCACAGCCAGCCCCAAGGACCAGCTCTGGCTGCTGGCACAGCACAGCCCTTGGTGACAGCAGGGGGGTGATGGTGGGTGGGGGGCACTGAGGCTCTACCGCGATGCTGAGGCTGCAAGACTCCATAGAGGGGACCGAGGGTCTCCCCCCAGCTCTACAAGCTGCCCCCAATGCATTGAGTCCCACCGGGGCGTCAGCCAAACCAAGCAGGGGAGAGCAAAGATGAAATCATGGTGCCAGCCGGGTAGCGTGCAACGCTGGCTCCGATCCCTCTGCCATCTGTGGGGATGGGGCAGAGTCTGCAGGGAAAGAGTAACTGGTCCTGAGCACCCCGACACAGAGACAGAGCTGATCCCGAGCGACCTCAGAGGAGGCCCTGCTGCAACACCAATGCTTTCTTCCTTGGAGGGCAGCGTGCGCATAGAAGAAAAGATTCGGCCCAGGCTGCTAAAAATACCCCCAAACAAATTAATTAGGATCCTTGCCCCCCTTCCCCCCGCCATCTCCCTTACTTCTGACCTAATTGAACCATAGCAATGGCAGCGGGAGGTGCTGGCAGACACTGAGGGTGGGTATGGCCGCCCCATCAGCCGCCCCAACCCACCACCAGCATCAGCTGAGGGAGCCCAGGGCCCCAATGGGAGGAGAGGGCAGGGGATGTGTGCACGCAGCACACCAGGGATGTCCCCATTCACCTCCGCTGCCCCCCAGCACAGAATGCAACCCCTGCAGGGACCACAACATCTTGCACAGTGGGAGCAGCGATTCGCAGACCTGCCATAAATACAAAGCTCCTTAAAAACGAGGGCACGTGGAAAAGTGGGTTACGAAGCCACCGCCAGGAGCTGGGCCTGAGCAGAGGCGGAGCAGCGGGTGCAGCACCAAGCAGACCCAAAAGACACAGCTGGGATCGGTGCACTGCTCTCTGCAGGAACAGCCCCTGGGATGGCGCAGGGATGGCTGCTTTGGTCTTTGCAAAATGCTCAAAGGCACCAACCTGTAAAGTCACCCCCAGGCATGCAGGCAGGCGGTCACAGCCTTTTTTTTCCTGATGAGTAAGCGGTGGCTTTCAGCCATCCATCAGGTCTGCGCGCTCACATTCATCCCGTTCCCAGCTCCTGTCACCGGGGATAACTAACAGCAGGATCATCAGCAGGCACCTAGCAGTGGCATTTATGTTGTACCCACCGGGAGTCAGAGCAAACCCGGGTCACCCCGCAGGGTGCACAGCTGCCAGCCAGCAGTGGAGCAGCAGGAGCCATTTTGCTCTGGGATGAGGGAGGTGGCAGCAGGCAGTGCCAGCCCTGCACGTGCACAGGGAGCAGAAAGCCAGGTGGGGCAGTGGGACGCCGAGGGCACCGGGGGAAGGAGGTCCGTCGAGATCCATTGAACCACCCCTGCACGCAGCTCACCTCGCTAATGCAGCTCCCAGGCTGAGCCCTCCTTCCTGGGCTGAAGATTCCTTCTGGGCTCAATGCATGTCTCCAATGGGAAGGGTCCCCCAGCACCCCACACCTCCCTGCTGCAAAACCCACTGTGCTCCTCCAGCCCCAGCCACGCCGCTGCCCCAGTGCTTCACACCCAATGCAGCACTGCCTGCTCAGGTTGCTATCAGCATGCAAACACAGCACCTGGTCCAGCAGCAATCCCAAAGCCACTGCAAAGCTCGGCCCACAGCTCACCCTGACTCCCAGCCCTGCCCCAATGCCAGCTGCACAAACACAGAACTCACTCCAGCGTCGGTGCCTGCCCTTTATTTCCTCCATCACTATAGACCAGAAGGAAAGACAACCGACCACAGCACCCAGCAATGAGGTGGCTCTGCTCAACGTTGCCTACTGCACAATGGACAAGGTTTCTTTGATCACATTTGCAGCTCATGATCTCAAACAGCCACCCGTGCTGCTTCCTATTAACTCAGTGTTTATGTAAACAGCGACTTTTGTTCCCGGAGCAAATCTGCCCCTGAATTCTGCATGAATAATCACCGTGCTGCGTCCGTGAGGAGACAGAGCTCCAAATGCCTCTGATTATGAAATGATGTCACATATGCAGATGGGCAATGATTTTATCTTAAGATGGGAAAATGGCCTTTGCGGGGTGAACACGGATGTGTCCACGTTCCATTCTCAGATAGTCTATAGATGTATATTTGAGGTGGGAACGATGTGAAATACACAGATATACATACTGAGCATGAATGAGTGGAGTGGGGGCTCCTCACGGCTGGGCTCCCAGCCCCACACTGAGCCAACCTTGTTTATTTGGCACGTTTGTAGGTTGGGATAACGCATTGGTTCTCCCCGTGGCTCCTCCCCACCAGGCAGGGAACTCTCCTATGCCACATGCAGCATCGCAGCGCACGCAGGAGCTCTGCCCCAGTGGTTTTGGTGGCAGAGGCTCCAGGAGGGGATGGAGCTGCAGGGTGACACCCCCAAGGTCGCCTGCAGAAAGGCCCCAGCTCTGCCAGCACTGAGTGCTGTCACCCCAGCACAGTCAGCATGGGGATGGTGAGGCCATACGGTCACCCCGCTCCTGAGAGCTCCATGGCCAAGAGAGGTGAGGAGCAGAGTCAGCTCCCCCAGGACCCCTCACGGTTGATGGGGAGCCCACGTGGCTCGGGGACAGCGGTGGTCATAGCAGGATGGTGCAGCTCCCATGAGAACACCCTCGTGACCTAAGCCACGCAGCACTCACACCCTGGCTCTGCAGCACTGCTGCTCCCTGAGCAGCAAAGCAAGGAGGGGCAACACCCGCAGTGGGATCCGGGCAGGAATATCAGCCCCATGGGTGCACGACTGTGTGTACAAGGAGAGCAGGATGGAGGCTCCAGCTGCCCCTCCATGCACTTCAGAGGATGCAGAGCAGCACAGGAGCTGACATGAGGCCAGGACCTGGGAGGTGCAGGCGTTGGTCCCTGCCATGAGCCTGTCTGGTCAGCACAGACACTCATTCCACAGCCTCTTGCACAGCCCTGCATTGCTGGACATTCAACATAACCCCAACAGCTGCTCACTCGCCCTAGAGTGCAGCCCCCCAAGCATTAGAACAGTGCAGAGGGACTCAGTGCTGAGCCACTTGCTTTTGGCCAACAGCCTCCAGCCCCTCTGTACAGTCACTGCACCAGGGGCTCCCAGCAGCCTCGCTTGCCAAGGATGCCAGCAGGATCTCAGCCACCCGTCCCCGAAAGGGCTGCACTGTCCCAGCTGTACATCCCTATGGGAGCCTCCATGCAACCCAGGAAGTGTTCCCCGTTGATTTGTCCCCATTGGGGAGGTGGGCAGGAGCCAGTGCTGCACGACCTTTCTTCCAGGCTTTGCCATTCCTCAGCTGGAAGCCGCAAAGGCAGCACCTCGGGGAAAGTACTCCTCTTGGGAACGAAATGAATCTCTCCTCACATTCCTTGAATCTTAAGGATGGGATTGGGCCTCCTTTGGGGAAGGGAAGTCTTCCCGAAGCTGTGCATGGCCATGGAGGGTGCAGCAGGATAGCAGGGCTTAAGGACCCCAGGAATGAGCACAACCCTGTTCCACCTCCCCCCCCACGCCCCGCAATGACAGCCACAGGGGCAGAGCCCAATCCCCGCGGGATCTCCAGCTGCTCCTCGCTGTGCTGAGCCGTTCCGAGGCCCCGCGAAGGACGAGAGGATGCCCTTGTGCGGGCACCCACCGGGCAAGCAGAGGGCTCCCGGCATCCCCGGATGGACGGCGGCTCCCGGGGAGGTGGATGCCCATCGCCAGCCCCTCCCTGCGTACACGCGGCCGCATCCGCCGCTTCCACCTCCAGCACGGCTCAAGGTGCCCTCTCCAGGGCACGGCACGGCCTCCTCCTCCTCCTCCCAACCCGAAGCGGGGGGGAGCGCTCCGGTCGGCCTCTCCATCCACCACCCGCACCGCGGCCTCGTGACGGCCGGGGATGCTCGAGCCCGGCCCCGCCGCAGCGATGTCGGGGCTCCGGGAGGACGCACGGAAGGGAAGGAGGGGGTGAGGGGGGGGGAACTTGCGGGGCGCGCACCTGAAATCGCTGTAGGGATGGATGATCCAGGCCCCCGCTGACTTAACGCGTTCCTGCTCCCGTTCCACCGCCTTCTGGGAACCGAACATCCGCAGCGAGAACTTGTTGACGCCGGGCTGGAGCATGGCTCCGAACTGCCTCTGCATGAAGCTGGCCTGGCTCCCGCGAACCTCCTCGCCCGCATCGTCGCCTTCCTCGGCCGCCTTGGCCCCGCCTGGGGATGCGCTGCCGCCGCCGCCGCCGCCGCCGCCGCCACCGCCGCAGGAGAAGGAGACCTTGGGCTCCCGGGGCTGCTCCGCGCTGGGGCTGCGCGGCGTTTCCCCGCGGCGGCACTCCCCGTTCGGGGATCCTTTCCCCCCGCGGCCCCGCGCTCTCCCCGCGGCCGCCCCTCCGCCGCGTTTGGCCCCTTCGGCCGCCTCCTCCTCGGCCGCCGCCTCCCCGCCCGATCGCATCGTGCGCTGCCGCCGAGGCCACCGGCGGCCGAGTGGTACCCGAGCGGTACCCGCCGCCGCGCCGTGGGGCGGGCCGGGGGCGGGCCGGAGGGCCGGGCCGGGGGAGGGCGACGGGACCGCAGCGGCTCCGCAGCTCCCCCCGCTGGCGCAGCCCCCGGGTGCGCAACCCCGGCGGTGCTCCCGCCGTTCCCATCCAGCGCTGCTCGACCCGCGCCCCTCCGTGCCAACGAACGGCCTCGGGGAGGAGATGCCCCGAGGGTTCGAAGGATGGAGAGCCCGGGATCGGCACCGAGCGGGGCGACTCCTGAGCGGCCGAATATAAAGGGCGCGGAGCGGCAGCAGCGATCGGAACCCGGAGCGGTGAGAGGGTGAGCGCCGGGCCGGAGCCACGCGGTTCTGGCACCGCCAGGCAGAAACCCAGCCGAGACTGCGAGAAGCGGCTCTTCCACTGAAACTTCCTTTGCATCTCATTAACAAGGGCAGATTTCTCCCAAACGCCTCCAAGCGCAGCCTTCGGGATGAGAGGAGCGCTGGGAGAGGTTCGGGTCGGACGCTAGGGAAGAAATTCAGCTCAGAAAGTGGCCGTGGATAGGGACAGGCTGCCCAGGGAAGCATTGGGGTCACCATCTCCAGAGGCGTTTAAAAACATGCAGGTGTGGCACTGAGGGATGGTGGGGATGGGTCGGGATGTGGTGATCTCAGAAGTCCTTTCCGACCTTAATGATTCTATGATTCAATGCCCCTCCTGCCCCTGTCTGATCCAAGCCCCCCCATCCCTGCAGCCACACAGAGCGCTGCGTCCTGACACGAGCAAAAGGCAGTGGGACAAATGGGATGGGAACACCGTGGGATATTCAGGGCAAGGAGCATCTGAGCGATGCAGGACAGACACACGGACACGGGACAGCAGCCCGGCAGAGCGCAGCACGGAGCCACACATCCCCTCTCCCGGGCTGCTCCTCACCCATTGCCAGTCCCGTGGAACAAAGGGCACAAACAGAGCTTTTGTGCTGCAGCCCAGGAGCTGGGGCAGGCAGATCCCACAATCCTCAACAGGGAATTTAAGCCACACACTGACTTTTTTCTCCCTCCTCCCTCCCGCCTCAGGACAGCACCCATAAGCACGAGGCCGGCTGTGCCAGGGCTTGCATAATGCATTGACGTGCAGCACAGCCACACTGCATGGTCAGCCCGGGGCACAGGAGCTGGTGACACTGGGACAGCAGCAGCATTTTGGGGAAGGCCCTGGGCTGCCAGACCTACAGGCAACACAGCACTAAGGGCAAAGCCCTGCTGTAATTATCCCTCCCCAGGACAGGGTTTGACTTCATAGCGAGGATGCAGCTCGTGCAGAGCGAGAGCCCAAGCAGCACTTCTGCAGCTGGGAGCACTGAGCTTCAGCCCCAGTGCAGAGCTGCACACAGCAAGGGGAGCCCCCAGCATGTGCTCCCTGCAGGCGGAAGCCTTGCACCTTCCCTCACCTCCACGAGAAGGAAAAGGGAAGCATGTGATAGCACAGTAAAGGCAGCAGCTGGGAGTCAAGCAGCCAGCCACGCTTTGCTGCTTTCACCAGCACTTATCCAGCCTGCCCTCACCTGCCTTTCATTGCAGGCACTGATCAGTCCCAGCAGCTCCCCAGCACACAGCTCTGCCAGGACCACAGGCACCAATTGCTTTCCCTACAGGTTTTCATGTGGTTGTTGCTGAGTCCATCGCCTTTAGGTATGCTGATTCCCAGCCTGCAGGCTCTGGAAACACACAGATGACATTTGAGAGCCCTTCTGGGCTCCTCTGAGCTTTTTGTACAGCAGATGCTAAGGAATGAACTATAACTCAGTGCCCTTACCTGCGCTGCAGCCCATTTGCTCATCCAGCCCTGCTTGGCCAGGAAGATGAACATCCAGGCAGCGGAGATCCCAAGATCAGAATCTCCAGGAACCCACAGCCCAGCTGCCACGGGGCAAAAAGCCAGAGCTTGCCTGGAAAGGCAGCCACAGTGCTCATAGCCCATCCCCAAGAGGTTGGTGTGCATTTCCCATTGGCTTGCCTCAATACTGCACACAGCGCCCATCAGCTCCAGCTGCTGCTTGGAGCCACAAGTAACCACACAGTGGGGCAAGACCATGCCTATCCCAAACACAGGCAGATCTGCAGCAGTGGCCAGTGCTCCTCAAGAAGCACCACTGACCTCCTTTTGGAAGGGTCTGAACACGTCTCAGTGTAAGCACTGTGATTAAGAGAGCAGACAGAGCTGGCAGCATCCTGGGAGCCAAAAGCTTTGTGTGCTCCACCAAGAGCTGCCAGGCAGGGGGGGTCAGAGCAGGCCAGCAAACCCAGGCAGGAGGGAAGAGATAGACCAGAGTCCAAACCAAGATGGAAAAAAAAGAGAGGAATCATCTTTATTCGTGAAGTGTGTTAACAGATGGATCAGCTCAGTACTACCCAGCAAGAAAGAATCCTCTGAGCATTACTTGCTCTCAGTCTCCTTTGTCACCCAAACGTGAACAGAACACAATGCAGACCCCCCTCCTCCCCCAGCACTGCAGCCCCAGCATCTGCTTACTCCAGTGCAGCAACTTGAGATACAGCAGCCACCCATTAAATGAGTTATTGCTACTCACTGCTCAGCCCATGCCCAGCTCTAACACTGCCTCCTGGTTGCCTGCTTGACTGTCACCACCCAGAGCACCCCTGGGGGAGCTGGCCAGGAAGCAATTACAAGCCACGCAGGTTGCCCCCAAGCCATGCAAAGATGCACCTACACCCTGCACTGGGAAAGACCCAGAATTACCTTCCTAAGCCCATTGGGAGATCAGGTCATCCCCACAAGGTTACTACAGCAGTTTCTTCCTGACCTGCAGCACACAGGGAGCTGTGATGCACACAGAGGCATTGCAAAGTAATCCTACCCAGCACACACACAGCTCTTCCCAAAGGTGAGACAGAAAGCATCGCCCCACCTATCACCCCACCTACCCCCTCCCTATCAACATGAAGAAATACATCTATGACAGCGACCCAAACTACCAGAAAGAAAAAGGGATTTATGCTTACAGGTAGAAAAAAAAAAAAAAAAAGTGGTGTGTTTTTAGATTCTACAACTTAATTTCCTGTAGAAAGTGAAGTTAACTGAACGGCAAAGGACACGCTAAGCATTTCCTGGTGCTATTTTACCCCCCCAGAAAAATCAGAAGGAAACAATGTCCGGACAAGTTCTTCAGCCACACGTCACCTGGCACGAGAGAAAGAGAAGGCAATTAGAGAAGCCAGCGAGGCTGCGTTGGGGAGCAGCACAGAACAGCTGCCTTAAGCAAAGCTGTGAGCTCAACCCATCCCACGCTGGAGGAATCAGGCAGCCCTGACCCTCCCATGCTGTAAACCCAATGCTTTATTCCATGTCTCTCCAGCCGTTCCAGCAGCTTTGGCAGTTTCTTATCAGATTCCTGCTGGCCTATGCCTGAACTCCATAGCAATGCCTCCCTCCCCTCGCCTCCAAACACTGCACTGCAGTGTGAGCAAAGGCTCTTCTTGATGAAGGACCCCAGCTGGACAGCCCCCTATAGGCAGCAGGATGAGCCCTTGGCTGCAGGGAGAGGACAGCTGACCCAGAAGGTCCCCAGTGTGCCCTGAGCCAGCAGGTGCCCCTCAGTGCAGCACTGACCTCTGCTCAGTTAGCATTCCTCTGGCGGACGTTCTTGTCCTTGTGGTTTGTGGCATTGCTTTTCCTGCAAGGAGAAAAGTGGAGATGGAGAAAGCAGCACCAAAGCCCAACCCTCCCCCCACACTGGTGTGCTTTGTGCTCAAAGAGCTGGGTGAGATAGAGCAAGATGAGGTTGGCTTTCCAGAACAATCCATTTTTGGAGGCATTTGTGCTGTTCTAAGTAGTATTCTGCTTATATGGAGGCCACATTAAAAAAACATGGAGGAAACATCTCCCAGGAAGCTCCTGCAGCAGCCAGCTCTCACATTCAGCCAGCTCTCCTGCTCAGAGCAGACTCCCCAATGAACCCAATCTGGCAATGCAAACTAAACCGAAAAGCAAGGCACTTACAGTGGTGCAGAGCCTCCATCATCATCTTCACATCCAGGACAGCACAGGAAAAAGAAAGAAAGGAAGAAACGTGTTAGAGAAGAACACACCTTAAGTCACCTCCGGCTCTTCCACTCCTTCGAGCCCCATGGCTGAGCAACCCAGGTGGGTTACCGGACACACACTGGGCACCACAGTCTGCACAGCACTGAACCCACATGGTTGTTTCAGCAGGGCCTGGGAGAGCAGGGAGGGCTTATCAGAACACCACACCCTTGCATGAGCTTTAAGCTGCCTCTTGCCTGAGCTTGGACAAGGAGCGAGCTTAGACATTAAGCTCCTGTTATGCAGGAGGCTTCAAGACCAGGGCTTTAAGCATCAATAAGCCCTCGCCCTCCCCATGCACGCTGTGAAATCAAACCAGACACACTGCACACCACACTGTTGCTACGTGGAGCTAAGAAGACACCGAATCCTTTCACCAGCTCCTTGCAATCTGCCACTTCCCCTGAAGGCTCCATTGCCTCTGCAGCACAGCAGCACTGCTGTGAGCACTGGGGCTGCCTGGGTCCCATGGTCTGCACACAGCTGGTGAGAGGATGATGCGGGAGCACAGCTGGAGCCATCTCCCAGTTCTTACCAGTCAAGTTAGTATCCAGCAGCAGAGGAGGAAAGAGTGGAAAGGTAACACCAGCAAGGTTGTGCCATACACAAGTTAGACCCTTCCCACCTTAGGTAATAGGGAATTGCCAGCCCACAACCACATGGCTGAGGGACAGCATTTGTCTGAGCTGGCCCAGCACTCCCTTCCTGCCAGCTCCTCTCAAGAGGGGCAAATCTACAGTGATCTGTGGGGAACACAGCTTTACACTGCCCTGTTGGGTCACATACAGAGCTGTTTCCTCGCCCATGAGCCCAGGTTCTCAAGTGCTGATGAGCCAGAGGGTGGGAGGGCATCAGGACCTTTCAGCATCACACGTCCCCTCTTCATCTGTTAAAGGATCCCCTACAGCTCTGACTGATCAGCAGTCAACAGGATCTGGACCCAGCTGACGTCAGCAGAAGCCAAATAATCCTGGGAACCAGTTATGGCTTTTCTTTGCTAAGAGACACAGCTCCACATGAGACATCTGCCTTCCAACCAGGCCTGTCAGAGGGAAGGGATTCACTCATAGATCTGCCTCCAGTTGAACTTCCAAAGCCCCACAGGTCAGGGGAGGAACATTTAGTTCTACTCCCTCTGCTTCCCCCTCAGAGGGCTCAGTGCACCTGATGTGTGCTGCTCCTCAGCCAAGGGCTGAAGCGAACGACCCAGCAAGCAGGAAGGATACCCAGCATCTATACTTCATTGTTAATGGGATCAGATGAGGAAGGAAAAGCTGGTTAACACAATGAAGATTCCTACTGATAAGGAAGGGGAGGAACCGTGTTCTCTGTACAGATTAAAGATAACACGACGCATATGGAGGAAGCCCCCAGGAGTCAGGATGTGTGAACCTGAGAGCCCATAACAGCTTCATGAGCTGCAGTTAAGCCCAGCCTGGTATTAATAGAACCACTGACACAGCCTGCTGTTCACTAATTGGTTTCTCCAGAACTACTTGCCTCCACCCCGCAACCTACCCAGCATCCCCAGGCAGATTCGACCTCAGCCACCTCTTACCATCAAGAACCTCATCTGGCTTCCTCCTCTTCTCATAGATGAAGATGATAGTGACGAGAACCAGAACTTCTGCCACGATACCCAGGAAGGGCCAAAGCGCTGCCAGGCGGCTGCGGACGCGCAGATTCACCGTAGCACCTCCAGAGCCCTTCACATTGGTGCCATTGCAGTGGTAGTCACCCATATCCTTCTCGATGCTCAGTTTGAGGATGCGAAGCTCTGTCTTGTTGCCAGCAGACTTGATGATGTAGCTGCCAGTTCCATTGACAATGGGCTAGGAGGGAGGAAAAGAGAACATCAGGGCTGGCACAGGGGGAGCTGCTCGCTCACCGTGCACTGCTGTCACTATAGAAGCCCTCCTTGCCACGGCACTGGGAGCAAGGATAGCCTGACGTGCTAATTCTAACAGGAAGAGGCCCTCTGCCCTCTTGTTGGTGAGCAGAAGGGGGTTGGAGGGGGGGCAGCAAACCGCAGCACTTACATCCATTTGACCGCTTTTGAACCAGACCCAGGATTCGACAGGGGGGTAGGAGGGACTCTTGCAGGTCAGCACGCCCGTGTCCCCCTCGTTCCCGTGCTCAGACTTCTTGTATGCTACAACTTGGGGCTGAACTGCAGCAAGACACAAAGAGATGAGTCGCCTCCCCGCCAACGACTCGTACTCCTTGCAGCCCACCCAGCCAGCATCACTGAGCCTGATTGCTCCTAAGGCTTCCCTTGGGTTTAAGAAGCTCAGTAGTGGGTCCTGACCCCATCATTCGCCCAACATCTGATGTTCTCAAAGAAGAAAGCACACCAAGCTGCTTCGGGATAGGCTCAGATGGGTTGGACCAGTAGGTGCCATCCCCTCCCGTCACTGCTGTGGGAACACAGGCATTGGTTACAGCGAGGGCCTCAGGCTGACCCTACGGATGCTTCAGCTGCTTCATAAAATGGAGATGTCTCATAGAGCACCTGGTCATTCACAAGCAGACACTGAAGCCTTACTGATAGAGACCAGAAGCATCTGATCTACCAAAAGGAAGATGTTCAGGGGAGCACAGCTGGGGGGGGGGGGGGGGGGGGGGGGGGGGG